>JASAND010014735.1:0-65035 GCA_030248195.1 Trissonchulus latispiculum
ATTACATATATTTCCGTCACATTATCATGGGATTCAAAATAGTCACCCAAAACTAGGGATTCAAAACTGTCACCCAAAAGTGGGATTAAAATAGCCACCCAAAAGTGGGACCAAAATAGTCACCCAAAACTAGGATTCAAAATAGTCACCCAAAAGTGGGATTAAAATAACCACCCAAAAAATAGGGATTCAAAACAATCACCCAAAAGTGGGATTAAAATAGTCACCCAAAAGTGGGATCAAAAGTGGCACCCAAAAGTGGGATTCAAAACAGTCACCCAAAACTAGGGATTCAAAACAGTCACCCAAAAGTTGAAAGTCAAATCAACAGCCAAAGATTCTACTCATCACATATACTTTCATTACCATTTGTAGTGGGATCAAAACTGTCACTCAAAAATTTCAATCATTACATATATTTCCGTCACATTATCATGGGATTCAAAATAGTCACCCAAAACTAGGGATTCAAAACTGTCACCCAAAAGTGGGATTAAAATAGCCACCCAAAAAATAGGGATTCAAAACAATCACCCAAAAGTGGGATTAAAATAGTCACCCAAAAATTTCAATCATTACATATATTTCCGTCACATTATCATGGGATTCAAAATAGTCACCCAAAACTAGGGATTCAAAACAGTCACCCAAAACTAGGGATTCAAAACAGTCACCCAAAAGTTGAAAGTCAAATCAACAGCCAAAGATTCTACTCATCACATATACTTTCATTACCATTTGTAGTGGGATCAAAACTGTCACTCAAAAATTTCAATCATTACATATATTTCCGTCACATTATCATGGGATTCAAAATAGTCACCCAAAACTAGGGATTCAAAACTGTCACCCAAAAGTGGGATTGAAAACAGTCACCCAATAGCACCCCAATTTGAGATTAAAATCGTCTCCCAAAGAGCGCTCAATTGATGTCTCTATTACTACTAACGTTAGCCAACATATCAAAGCAAAAAGTTTAGGGTGGACAACAATATATGTCACCTACACTGTTTTTGGCAGGACGCCAAAGTACAAATTTTGGTGCGAAAAATGGGATTTTTCAAAAAGTATTTTTCAGCTCTGGTGGATTAACTGTTTGACCAATTTTGAAACTTTCAGCCATTGTTACTAGTGCTAAATATTATAAGTATTCCGGCTTTCTAGCGTTGCTTCCTTCTTCAGCTATAACAGCTCAAAGTTTGAAAATTGGCAAAAGTTGCGACGTGACCGTGAACCGTTTTCGATCTCATAAAATTGACAGCTCCTAGCCTACCCCAGCTTTGTACCAAATATTAGGCTCTAATAGGGGCAAACTCGCTGTAAGTTTCGAGGGCTTTGGTTTTCTGGTTAGTGTGCTAGCAAATTTTTTGTTAAGAAATAACCCTTATTTTTCGGCATGAAAAGCAAAGGTAATCTAAGCGCTGTAAAAATGGGGTCAAAGAATTTTTTGTCTGCAATTTTGCCGAAGAGGTGCTTCTAGGGGTTATTTGACTGCTGAATCTGAATATAAAATCCGTTTTTCGATATGACGTTTTTTCTTTTTTCGTTGAGTATGCGCTTACAACCGTCTTAGAGCTTTTGGGAGTGATCGCCATCCATACTCCGATAAATCAATCTAGCATTTCTAAACATTGAAGCGAGGTTTAGTGGCCTAGCTTTCTGCACATCTTGGTACACTCACTGGCCTGTAATGTTTCAACCGATTCCATAACAGTACTTTGGAGTAATTGACTCACATCTTCGAAATGGCACCAAATAATGTAATCTAGCACTGCGAACGCAGAGATTAATCAAATCACGTCATTTTTACGTAAGTTAAAACAGACACTTGGAATATTAATTGGAGCAAAGTTGGTTTCATTTGGTAAACCACAGCTCCTTAGACGTTAGTTGATCTCCACCCGTATAGACCTACAACACCCAATTTTTCGCACTTTTATTGTATCTCACAGAAAAGAATACAATGGTTTGAGATTATTTTACACGATATATATCAAGGCAATATATTTCAAAACTATTTCTGGAAATTTTGGGTACTGTACCTTGCGCATAGCCATCAGGTCGAGTCGAAGTTTGTGTACGTGTCATGTCGAGCTTTGGACCGACAACACAAACTTCTGATGGCTCCACAGGACGCTACGCTGCATGGAATTCTTTCAAACTTTAAACTATTTTACACTAAACCTAATACTGTTATATGGCAAAAGACCAGCTAGCTTTTCCAACATCGAACTTTTAGTGAAATTCGTAGCCCCCCTTACGAAATTAATATTGTATATTGAAATAAAGTAATGAAGCTAACTTTTTCTTTGAGACTCTGATAGTCCATATCCTTATCAAGCAGAATTGTTTGCAATCTATGCTTCTCCGTTAGCAGCCTTTGAACATCCCACCACAGGGCCTTCTTTCGCTCTTCTGACTCATAAAACTTATTCTGGATTTTCAACAAATCCATTTTAGGTTCGGATGACTTACACTCAAGTCCATTCTAAAATAATAAAGGATAATATGTTAATGTGCCGAAATCAGCTAATTTTCCCAAAATTTCAGACACTAAATCCCAGGTTTCCATTCTAAGATTTTGAGAAGAGGGAGACAGTTTATCAGAGTGGGACCTAACCTGATTATTCCAAAACTGAACAGTGTGGTTGGATACGATGAATATTGGCAAAGTATTTGTCGGCCGACTGGCCAGGCTGAGCCTGGTCAGCTAACGGAGAACGGGCAACTCGCCAAATAGTGGAAATATCTACCTGTCTTGTTTCGTGGATTTGTAGAAGACATTTCATAGCCCCCTCCTCCCCTCCCAGGTTAGGAGCTCACCCCTCTCAGAGAGGATGCTGAGCGGGCTACAGAGAATGAAATTAAATAATTCGTACATCACCAGCGGTAAGAGAGTCAGTTCGTACCTGTTGCGATGGATTCGTAAAACTGAAATCTCAACTTTTAACGCATAGCCCACAGATCCACAGTGGCACAAGCTTGCTCCATATGGCTATCAAAATAAGCAATTGACTTAAATAATACTTAGATCTACATTTGTTACGAAATTACCTTCAATGTTTTGTTTCTGAAATTTACCTCTTTTTCTGTATTATCTTCTTGGCTGTTAGGAGGACCTCCATTTGTCAGAGGAAGAAGAGGAGGTTTCGACATCTGTAGGTCAGGAAGAGACTGATATATCGGGTCAGATTGACTTTGATCCTCAAACGAACCAACTGGGAACTTATGCTCTGTTGCTGTTTCACCTGTTAACAAATTGGAAAACGTTAAACAAAGACAAACATTCGCTAACTTTATTTCAGCCGAATTAATTTCAGGAATTTGGGCAAATAAATCTCAGAACAGTTTTGAGACTCATTTTTACATAGGCATTTTCTAAATGTGGAGTGTAATATTTAGCACACGGGTTAACATATTGGTTGAGAGATTGTGTTAACATTTTTATATGCGTGCAATCTGGTGAACTAAAGATCACATACGTCAATTGGTAAAGGTGTCACGGGGAAATCTTCTACCGTGATACATATCTTTCCCTCCCCCAGAAAAATTAGGGAAATATATCCAAGGGGGGGCACAATTTCCCTAGTGAAATTTATTGAGGGAGGAGATGTCACGGAGGAAAATGCTCCCTGTAACTAGGGCACACTGTTTCTTTATTTAATGCTGCAATGCAGCAACGATGACATCTGAAGCTAGCAAAGTAAGCTAAATCGATAATTCTGATACCCATACCATCTACACATTCACAAATTAAACCTATTATTTCGTTTTACCTGCATCAATATCACTTTCATTTTGAGATCTTGCACGTTTGGTCTTCAGCTCAAACCCGTTTCGTTTCGCTTCCAATTTCTGCTTCCAATAGGTCAATCGATCCGAATTCTGTGAGAAAGTAGAAAACCGATACTCCGTATTCGATTTTCGTCTTCTATGAATCGTGGTAAACTCCTCCGGATCAGAGTAGATCGGAGATTCCTCTCGAGCCATCGTCGATCTATGAGAGTTAGTCAGAATCGGATCCGTCATCGGAACCACAAATTGAGTCGACCACCGTTTTTTGGAGGGAAATCGCCACCGTTTTGACTCAGCCGTAGAGGTTAAGCCCTTCCGTTTAATCGAAAATACGCGTGAGTCAGAGGAAGTTCGCCTAACGTGTCCGTTTGCAGAAGACTCCTGCTTTTGACGACTTCCAGACGAACCCATAGAGTCAGTGCTGGGGCAATAAACAAGACTGGTACGTGCAGCTGCCAAAACCTTTGTACCAAATTTAATGCTCCCTGCAATTGGACATAAATATGAACATTATCAAAGGTTTATTGGAGCTGTGACGTGGGTAGAGGAGACGAAACAAGTCGAAACTTTTCTGCTGGAAATACCTAATTCCATTGCACTTTTATATTGCCCCTGCAACGTGCGGTGATTAAAAAGAGTATATCTTTAACTTTGAAACATCAAACTTTTCAGGCCAGGCTGACAAGCAGCTGTTAAAATTGTCCTATGCATCATCTAACAACTGGCATCGACTTGGCTCTAACTCAAGCTGGTTGCAAAGTTAACCAGGATTAAAAACTGACCAAGCATATGCGTAGACAAAGCAGAACCTCAAGTCTTACTTTCTTATCACAAAAAAGGCAAGTATTATGTCGTTGATTAAGTAAACAACAGGATTAAAACGTTTCTCTGTTTAACAAACTTCAATTTTAACAGATACGCATCACTGAAATGATGGTCCAAATACTTTTAAGTTTTTGTTTTCATCGCTCTACGGATTTAATAAAGATTAAGGTTTAAGGTAAAAACTGTACGGGTTAGTTACACTTCAGTCGCGAAGATGACTGGTAGTCCGATCCGAAAATGTAAAAGTAAACTGGAAAAAAGGTTTGCTTCAACCAGCAAACGATTTGTTACCATGTGCAGGAGATATCGACAGACAGCGCTAAGTAGAAGGAAGAGTATTCAGTGATTGAAAATATGAAATATAGGTAGGTAAATTCGGATTGCTAATTTTGGTATTTTTAAAATTTTATTTGCTATATAACTTGTGAAGGATTCAATCAATTTCTAAGTAGGCAATGTTTTGAAGCTTGGTTTACTAAATCTGCATCTTGCACGTATAGTGTGTCTTTACCAAAATGTTACTTTGAAGTAACAGTTAACTAAAATTCACTTGACAAGAACTGTGACAAGAAAAATTCTCGTTGTGTGGAGGTCAACACCCAACACTAGCTTGTCAAAGTCTACTTAAACGGAACTAAAACTAAAACTAATTTATCGTAGTTGACTCGTTCATCTGCGTAAAATGCTTCTTCTTTGGATAAATAATTAGAAAAAAATAAAATCGGTTTTAGAGGTTTTTATCCAATTTCGTTTCCTTATATCACAGTCCAAATGTCCAATCAGCGTGCATACGTAGTTATTCTGAAATGAACAGGCATTTAGCTATTTTTATTTCGTTCCCTTAATCATTGAACAAATTGTAGTTGACGTCTATGGTGTTATCACTGCACTGTTTGTTTTATCGTAGATGTGACATTCAGTCGTTCAAAAATTTAACCAGGGTTAATTTCGTCTGCCTATTTACCAGTAAAGCAAACGTGACTACGAAGAAGGCTAAAGATTAAAACTTCTTAATAAAACCTGGTGGTTCCCATCACACCAAAATACTAAACTATACCTATTTAAGACCAAGCAGTGTTCAACCACCCATTTTGTTGCATTCGAGAACGGGAAGCTGCATCACTCTGCATCCTTCTGCATCACTCTTGCGTATCGCCATGAAGCAAATTGCTGTGTTTGTAGTCGTATTGCTTTGTAAGTTCAGCAATTTTAAGCTTAATCTTTTAGTTGATAAGAGCGCATGACCCGAATGCCGCGCTTTGGAATTCTGCCAGTTCAGAGTCCATGTTTTATTGGGCTTTTGATCGTGTGCTGCTTGCATTCCTTATTAAACGAAATTGATGCGATAATGCAGTTTTTCAAGGTTTCGAAACAACTACTTGAAGACGCGTTCTTGTGAGCAGCAGCAGAAGAAGAACACAGCGTCTTTCGATACTCCAGGGGCCCGTTGCACAAAAATATATACGTCATTTTGAAGCACTTTGAGCAATTCAATGAAATCAAAAGTATAAATAAAGTTACAACTTAAACTGGATTGATGCCAGTGTAAAAACTAAAGAAATTAGGATAGAGTTAAAATTTTTCCTTTGACTGAATGAGTCAGTGCGGACAATTGAAAAACTTTATAATTTTTACATAAAGCACTTCAACAGCTACTATGTGGTACCAAAAATTCCAATAACGATGGACTGCAGCAAAAGTTTTCCTCGAAAAACTACTACACTAATCAACTAATCACTTTTCACGGGCCCCGTCTCTTATAAACGGAGGTATATTTAGGTCCATCTCCTCTAAATTTTGGCATTGCTGACCAAGTTTTAAGCATTTTGAGCATTGGGGGAAAGGTAAAATCGGAAAGACTCAAAAATACTTCCGGCGATATTTGAACGGAAAGCGCATGTTTTACGTCCGAGAGCGCAGCGAAACTAGTCCAAGACTGAGTCAACACAAAATACTGTCGTTAAGACACCGTGCTCCTGCTTGGAAGTGCCATTTGTTTCGTGCTCATTTCAGTTGGTTTAACCGCTGGTGACGTTTGCGATACCGTCGTCAGTCAAGTTGGGAATGTTCAAAGTCTGTACGGTGATACTCTGGATTGGTTGAATGGAATTTTGAAGAAAGCCTGCAATGTCCTCATCAAAAACGACTACGTCAAAAGTGTAAGAGTGTCAAATATATTGCAAAGTATTGTCATGGCTGATATGTATCATTATTGTCACTTAAGTTTGGATATGAGCTCCTTTTATATTTGATTATAGTTGTGTAGCTTAGGCAGCTCAGTTGGCGCAGCGTTCGGACTCGGAGCGTTATCAGGATACCTTGGTTAGAATCCCACCTGAGACACAAATTTTTCGGGCAGCAGTTGCTGGAGAGACAACGGAATTTCTTTGATTACTACAAGCATTTTACGTACCACATTTTACATAGCTTGCACAGCAACGTAAATTTGTTGCAATGAGTCCGCCCTGGGGCTCAACTAAAATCTGCTTGCGAATTTAAAGCTACAACACTAGCATTCTCTTTTCCTTTTGGACCTGGCGTCATCAAAAAGATATGCCACAAGTCCTCTTTCACACATAAGTTCTCATTGTTGAACTACGACTGATGCTGAAAATGTAAAATTCGCTCAGCTAATAATGCCATTTGAATTGTTTTAGTGTGAGAATGAAGTTGACACCATCTTCAACAAAATGAATATGGACGCACAGCCGGTGTTTGCTAATATTATTGTAAGTAACAAAGCTCCTTTCAAACACATGGGCAGATTGTTATGGCTATGGATGTGAGCATACAACTATTATAGGACGAGTCAGATCAGACTTATAATATTCATTTGCTACATTTACATGGTAAAAATGTTTGATCAAACATCAGAACAAGTCGGCTCCTAAACGGAGCAGAATCTCGACGTCAGATTCAGTAGTTTTTCATACAACGTGTTTACAATCCCGATTCAAAAATTCGAGATTCCCGGTCAGAGTGGTTTTTCCCAATTTCTGAATGTTTGGCAGCAGCTATACAGTTATGACTATATGCATTCGAAAGATCTCATTGAGCTTCACGTTCTTGCTTTTTAAAGCAAGTTTCTAGCTTTTGTCTACCGTGAGATATAGCCGATTTTCTTGTTTTGGCGTCGAAAACTTGCCATTTTTGCAGATATCAAAATCCAACATTTCTTGAACTACGCAAGCCGTAAAATCAAACTAAGGGCGTCGATCTGAAGGTCTCACAGGGACAAATTATCCGACGCATGATCGTCTTCCAACTGCTATCCTGTAGGCTGCTATCATAAAAAATGTAGTTTTTGCAAAAACACGACCAATTTTTTTCCAAAGATTGTGGAGCATTCACCATGCAAGCTACTGAACAAATGTGTTCTGCACAAATATACCCAGGGACGGTTTTTTAGTTGCCCCGATTGCTGCTTTCTAGCTAACGTAATCGCTTAACAAATTTGGAAAGTGTAGGCAAAATACAGGTTACACACACATTTCAGCTTATATCTCTATAACGATGAGCGATTTCACAATAAATGAGAAATCGTCCCCAGCTATTTGACGGAGGTATCGAATAATATACCCGATGTCTCGCGAAAAAATTTACTTGAGTCTGCAAAAATTCTGGAAAATTATACTTCTTCTAAAATGTGTTAAAAATATTTTAGAAAAGCAACATTAGTTTCGTGGCATGCATTAAAAAGAGTAGATGTCAAGCTACATTTTGATATAAAAACGGCTTCTTAACTCCAAATAATGATTGAGTAATAATGGTGCAAACTTTATGTGACCAAAAGGAATCACCACCTTAAGCTTCGTGCTTGGGGGCCTCCAAACCTGGTGCTCACCGCCTCACCTCAAAGGCGCTGTTTGTAATTGAGCGTGTGCCAAGGATCCTCAAGTCTCAGTCACCATAGCTACCGATCTGGGATAGAACAGGAAAACATTAAACAGAAGTATTGTTACAACTCGTACAAGCCCGAAAGTAGGGCTACGAACGAGTGGGAATCCGGAACAAAATTTCGTAATTTAATTTTAATGCTTACATATTTAATTCTGAACTATTTTAGGCGCTGTGCGATTCCGATGTTATTCCGAGTAAGTTGGAAATTAAATTTAATGACCTTGAAGGGAGGTTGAAGTAGAGTGAATGTGAAATTTCACAGGTACCTGGTTTTAAACAGCAAATTTTTGAAGTTGTGTAGGCTTCTGTTGAGGTTTTTTGCAACATTTCATTTCAGCACAGCAAGACGTTTGTAACGCTTGCGATAAAGGAGTTGTCACTCTTCGCAATGAATTGGAAAAACTGTCATCTCAGGATATTCAGGACTATCTTAATCAAGCCTGCGGTTTCTTGACGCTAGAAGTTCCTGTAAAAATGGTAAAATGAAAAGCCTTGGGATATTTTCCCCGACTCGTTTGTGTGGGAATTTAGTTAAATTGAGGTCATCTGTGAGTTTTCTAGTTTTTTATTGATCTAACTGAAAACATGAATTTTGAAGTAATTCTATTGGCTCCAGCTAATTTTGAATGGTAAATAGCAACTTTCATAATATGGGATTATGTACAGTTTTCAATTTGGGGGAATAGTTAGTTTGTAAGTTTTGGAGTGTGCAGTTAATTAAAGAGATCCAACATCCTTTATAAACGTGTTTTGATTATACTTATTTCAATTCTTTTACTTTAAATTTTTATTTAATGCTTGGACTACTTAAGTTTACTCTTTACTTTAATTGTCTCTATAACCTTTAAATTTTCAGTGCCGTATTAATGTTGAGGGTATCTTTGATACTTACACAAAGTTGGTAGACACTGCCTTCACAGAAAAGGCGTTATGCAAGGTAAAGTTTTCTTTATTACATTTGACAGACAAAATGAACTTATATCATTATTATCAGTATTCTTCCTAGCCTATATTGTGGAAGTTGACAGATTATAGTAGGCATATCGATATTCGATAAATTCGCTTCGACTTTCAATGATTCTCTGGTCAGGTTTTGGGTTCTTTCCGTCGTTTTCGGCTGGTGCAACAACAAACTAGAGTTACCTAGACTACGTAACTAGAGTTACGATAGGTACCTAAGTAAGTTGTAAAGATAATCGATTTAAGACGTTAATATCATTAGCCCCTTTAGAAGTTGGTCTGAAACTGTGTACTGAATTTTAATTTTCTCATTTTTTGTAAGTCCATTTTAATTGTTAAAAGTATGTAGTGTTTGCTTTTTCAGCCTCTGTGTTAGACTACCGAAGAAGAATAACCTCAATAAGGACATCTAAAACCTAAGCTGTGTTCTATCTTGTTCAATTAAACCAATTTTATCTGACCGTTTTATCATTTAATTTAATTTAATGCATCAGCACATTAAGATTCCACGAGGAAATGGTCTGTCTTAACAATTACAGGAAAACACTTCATGCGACGCACCAACCAAAACAGTGCTACAAAGCTGTGAAGAAGACAATATCATCTCCACAGGAAGTACCTGTTGGCCGGTATTAGAGAACCACTTATAAGTTGAATATGATGACTTATTGCCCATTTCTTGAGATAAAAGAAAGAGACCACCTGGTAGGAAGTTCAAAGTCCCCCGGTTATTTGTGAAAAGGATCAAAATTTATGGGGTGCTTCGGAGACATAAAGAAGCCTCTGTCCGAGACAAATGGGCACCCTGAAAGGGCCCATTTAGTCTAAATAGTGGCAATGTTTATATGAACGCTTCACTGCAAATAGTCCTAATTGGGGCTAAGACAATACAGGCGTTTATGTACAGTTTACAGTGACTGTATTTGCACTAGGAATAAGTAGCGCTATTGAAAGAGGATAACAAGTTACGGTACTCCTTTGGAGATCTGGGAGGGCTTGTTTACAATTGTCTGAGAAGATTGGCTGAGAAACACTTGTGTTAGTGAACAAACTTAAGATTTAGTTCCGGTCTCACAAGATTCGGCCAAATAAAATGAATCAACTTAAAGGGATAGTGTAGTTTGCCTTTGTTGGTTGCCATTTAAAGAACATTTAGTCAATTCACAAATAGTCTTTATCTGTGAAAATTTGGTCTTAAAGTGCTTAATATTCACGTGTATATATGCAACTGAAATGCATACATTTTGGTGAAATTAATGTACGTAACAGCAAAAATCTTAGGTAAACTTAGAACCTCAGCTTTCGCATAACTAATTGTACAACTTTTCAGTAAATTTGGAACTACAATTTTTTATTCTTATTATCGATCCCTCGGATCTCTTTAACTTTATCCCCCCAACAAAAGTTGGTCAACTTCAAAGGCTTATTGCAAGAGATCAAAAGAACTTTAGAACATGATTTATAGATCGTTGGAATGCTCGAGATGTGCTCTATTTAATGGTGTAAAGCAATTTGCTGTAGCTTGCTGCTATTAAAAGTTAAGCTTAAAAGACAACCAAAATTACTGCTTTTTGCAATTTTCTTCCTCAACAAACAAGACCAGTTTCCCTGAGTGTTAAAACTGAAGCTAGCTTGGTTTTCCTGCGAACGCGCCCAATTACCGTACTCTGTCTTGGAGTGGAAATTGAGTTTTCTGTCCGTGATCTTCGCTTTTCTGCTTTTTACCGGCTTTTGAATAGATTTTTGTGTGGTAAGCAGATCAATTTGAATTTCTTAGGCAGAAATAAAGAATCAAGAAGGATCAAAGTTAAAATGCTCACGGTCAGCAGGTCACCACACTACATTATTTTTAATGCGAATTGCACTTTCAATTAACCAATTGTTGCGTATATTAAATTTGCAGCCTAGAAAGGACCGATTACTGTTCAAATGTCCAAATGGATTTTCCTTTATTTTCTTGTCTTTCTTCTTTTCTTGGCCAAACCTAACAACACCCCTGCAGAGTAATGCAAGTGCTTGCTTATAAGCACTCATCCTCTGCAAACCGCTCTCCATTTTGCGTTTAGGATTTTGAAGCATTTTCAGCCACTTTTTGAGTTCCACTTTTATTGCAGTGAAGAGGTGGGACTCCAGACTGTTGGCTTTTGTTAAAAGGCATTTGGAAGATACTCCAAAATTTTGATAACTTTCACAGCTAGGCAAGGCTTAAAGCGAAGTGGCTTCACTCTTTATGCCAAATTGTGTGGAACTTTTCTCAAGAGGACAAAAGCAACCAGGTTTTAGAAAACATCTCAAGAACCGCATTTTGTGCATCCGGCTGACGAAGAAGAGATTTAACAAAAAAGTAGAAAAGCAACCATTCAGCTTAACTCTCAGTGTCCTTTCTCAAAAGGGAAGATGGAACACAAAAAGAAATAACAGGAAAATGTGAGAAGAAAGAGAGATTTCGGAATTCAAGGATTGATTTAGGAATCCATCCAACAACGTTTGACTCAGATCTAACACCTAAACTCTACAGATTGAGCCATCCAGGGAATCGAATCAAGCTTTGATCTCAATGGACATGCGAGAGATGGAACAACAGAATTTACACGAAACTAATCATGGTTATTAACCATAAGTATCTATAGCAGGGATGAAATAAGCCATTAATGTGTCATGTTACAAAGTTAAAGATGTGCCTAGTTAGAAGACGCTGGCGAATAGTAGGATTTTCCCTTGGAAAATATTAAGGAACATTTAAACAGTAAATCTCATTCCAAGTTTCTTTTCAGGAGTGTTATCTGTGGCTTGAGAAAAAGCTGTGTAGAGGGGTTTTCTTGGTCGCTGAACACGAACTTGACGACCGTTTCTCGATTCAGGTTTTTTGTCAGCTCAGTATATATATGTTTAGACCTTAAGCTTATAGTTGTAGTTTATGCTAAACTAGCGAAAACGCTAAACAGGCAAATGGACTTCAGATTCGTGTTCAGCGGGACAGGAAACCCATCACGCAACTTTTCAACAGACTCGAAGACAAAAAATGTTTCGGTTTTCCTTGGTCTCCCTTTGCGATTCGAAAAAATTGATTTTTCGCGAAATCGAAAAATTTTGCGGTATTTGAACTCAGCGTGGTAAAAAAACATACACATGCCACAATTCAGCCGAATTGGTCAAGTTTTGAAA
This sequence comes from Trissonchulus latispiculum, assembly GCA_030248195.1. Lineage (NCBI taxonomy): Eukaryota > Metazoa > Nematoda > Enoplea > Enoplida > Ironidae > Trissonchulus > Trissonchulus latispiculum. The sequence continues at coordinate 12,646 of JASAND010014735.1, forward strand.
ATTTTAGGGGTGAGCGGAAATCGAGACAAGACCCAAATCAATATATAACTGCGGAAATCTACAGGAATATACAGTTACAACCAACACCAAACAATCTTGCAGAGAAATAACAACATTTATATTCTCGAATTTTGCACGCGAAAATATTGCGCAATGCATACGATGACAGTGAACACTTGACAGAAAAGGTGTAAAAATGTTTCGTGTAAAAACAAGCTAAATTAATATTTGATCACATATCCTACAATTAAAATTATAGTTATAATATATAGACTGGGTATTTTATAATTTGAACAATTTGTATTGTAATTTGACTGAACCACATTTCAGGCTTTTAGCTACGATTTTATTTTTCACAATTGTTTCTGCCAGAATTAAGGAATGTGCAAACCGAAGCTTCATTTACATTTAACAAGCCTATTATGGGCTCTGCAGGTGTCTTCTGTTGAATTTAGTGGGGGATTACGGTAATAGACCAGATTGTTTCCTTAAATTTATGATCATTCGCATTGATTTCAAGGTTTTTGTCGCCCTTATTATTCCATTAGACCTAAAACGAGGAGCAAATTTAATTCATTGCCCATTTTGACATTTATAGTACCACTTGGTTAAAATTAAATGCAGTCAACGAAATAACAATATCTGTAAATATTTTGAATCAAACTAAAAAATTAAAAATTATATTTATTTTAACAAATATTATAGTAAAGCACTAACATTACGCTATATGCTCAAGGTGGTACTTGCAAAAATAGATCGGTCATCTTTGTGGTTGTAATCTAATTTAATTTCTGCCCCCTCTCAGTAAGTCATAATAATTTTTCTATTTGATGAGAGAAATGGAGGGGTTAAATAACAATAATGTTTGAGTTAAAAGGGCGGTTAGGAATTAGATTGAAGGCCTGATGGTAGCGCTAATTGATTGACTAAAAGATTTGTCACCTTGTTTGGTTGGCTACTTATTTGAACAGCATCGTGGTAGACTTGTCCTTGTCAGTTACCGACTCCCTCCTCGTCACGTGACTGGGTCCTCAGCCAATCAGGCTGCTTGGCTCCGCCCCCCGGAGGAGACAGAGTGTCGACGACCGTTGTAATAAGAGGGGGACTCCTGAGCGCCTATTTGTCTAGTTGGAACTGAAGAGTTGGTCCTTTTGTAGACCTCTTTGTTCCCCTAAGAAGGAGAGCTTTTCAGTTGAGTGTAACTCTCCAGCTCAAGTGAAGAAGCCGACGACGTTTGGTCAAGAGATCTTCAACTTTACAGGATTTGAGGATAACGATTTGACAGTGTCTCTCAAGCTCAGCTTTGCTTTCTTGCCTTTAATTCAAAGGCTAAATTGGTAAGCTATTGCAACTGAATTATTGAATTGTGTTAAATTTGAATTCGGAGGTATTTTAGCATTTATTTTAATAAATATTAATAATTCTAATTAGCGCTCACAGGATAACAAACTTTTATTCTAAAAAGTTTTATTTTGTCCAGCACAGCAAAACAATTGGAAACCAATTGGAAACCAAAACATGATTTTGGTTTTTTCATTCAGTGCTAAATTCCTTTTGGCAGTTGAGAAAAATTACCCAAATTATTTTATGATCACATTTGATTTGAGCAACGTTCTTTGGTTTGAACTATATTTGAACTCTGTTTCAAGTACAATAAATTTCCTTTGTATGAAACCTTGCAAATTTATCCTGTCATTCTGCAATGCTGCATGCTCCTGGCGTCTAACTTTCAACCAAATCGACGACGCAATAAGGTAAACATTAACAAAATCAAATTTTTTATTTCCCTTCCTCTTCGCTGGCGAAATCATAGATATAATAAATTATAAATTAATAGTTGAACGGCTAACAATTTAGAGAACGAAAGGAGAGGCTAAAAGCGAAATTAAATAGTTAGGAGAACAACTATTTTTTGATTGTTATTTTTTGGATAAATTTTGGCGTCTGATCATAGCAAGGAAGTAACCACCACCTAACAAAAAGCAACTTCAACAGCATTGGCTACTGGTACAATGTTTACAGCGTAAACAGCATTATCGTTGGCAAGCCCATGACATGCTCTTTTCAATAATGCTATAAGCTATTTTGCTGTAGATTATTGTTATTAGATTTTATTTCGAAAGATTTGCCAAAAATTGGTTTGGTAGATTTTAGCTAAACTTTGCCAAATAAAATGTATAGTAGCATGAAGGTAACGTAAAATAGCAGCAAAGTTACAGTTACAGTAGATAGAGCATACCGTGGGCTTTCTTACCAAAGGCGGCTTAATCTTTAAAATGGTATCGGCCGACAGCACTTTGCTGTCGAAGTTGTTAAATTTTTCTTACGGGATATTTCGATTTCCTTATGATCCTTAACATTTTTCAGGAAAGGAGTGAAAATAATTGTTTCGTACCTAGAAATGCAGCGCGGGCAACGGAGCTGTGGTACGATGCCCCAACTCAGCCTACAACCAGCATGTTGAAAGCTTTAAACATTGGTTACTTCTGATGTACTGCATTTATTTTCGATTGAGGTCGCATTCCAAGCCTCATCACATCTTCTTGTTCCTAATTTTCGTGATTACAAAATGCCTAATTTCGGCAAGCAAGCTTCATGGAAAATCCTAGTCTTTCAGTGGTTTAGCCCAAATTTTGCCTACCAAACTAAAAACTGTTTTGAGGATAACCGACATATGATAATGTGGTGGGTGCAGAATCCCCCCTCCAGACCGACAAAAGATGAGTAGACCCCCTCAGCGGAAAGGAAAAAAGACAGACCCTTTCCTGTCGTCCAGAAAGGAAAAAGGATGGGCCCCACAAAAATTTTCACCAAAAACTTTTTAGCAAATTTTAGCGATTTTTTCTAAACATTTATTAAAAATGGCTAAAAATTTGCAATTTCTGCTAATTTCGGGCAGACCCCCTTAAAACTTTGGCATTTTGCAGGCGTTGACTCCTCGCGGAGGTCGGGATAGACACCCCCACAGAATCGAAACCGGTGTTATTGCATGAAAACCGACATATCTTGGAGGTGGCTGACCGCTGAATGTCCCTGGAGCAGGGAGAATAAACCCACCTCCTCAAGCCTCCTCCACGCATGAATATGGTTAACGTTAAATATGGCTCACTTACAATAAAACTATTTAACGTTTTAAAATTTGGCTTCCTAGTTAAAACTTAATGTGTGTCTAATCTAATATATACGAAATAAAATTACTAATTTAAATGATGTGGGAAATCTCAGTCAAAAGTATTTTGTTTTCTCCAATCAAATTGAAAATTTTTGAGGCATTTTAATTTAGCGAATGTTTGAACTCATAGTGGGTGAAGGCATGCTCTAACTAAATTTTGGTTCGCTTCATCAAATTTAGTTCAGTCCATTATATATTATTTAAAATTTTTAAATTTTAGCCGCCGTCCTGAAAAACGATACAAGAACGAACTGTTAATTATTGCAACTATAAATTTGAAGTGTTATCTTCAGAAATTGTTTTAATTCAATGTTTCCAATAAAACAATACATTTCTGCAATCTGGTTCATAGTTTCACAGATTTCCTGAGAGAAATTCAAAGGAACAGTCTCTAAGGCTAGTCTTAAAGTGCCGTTGATGACTTGTTAAAGTGTGAGCTGTGTTGTTGTTATTGTTGTTAAGGATTTGAGAACCGCGCAGAAGAACCCGCGCAGAAGGACTCAGTCGGCTCAAGAGGGACCCACTTGACTCCGCAGAGGGATTGCAAAATTGCAACTCTCAAGCAGCGTTCCTCCCTTCTTTCACCTGCCAAAGCCAATCCCAGAAGCACAATGTTTGCATCAAAGGTTGACAACAAACCGGTCCCCTTACAACGGACTCCCCAGTCCACTACTACTACCACTGCTGCTCATGCGGCTTCCACTACTACTGTGACTTCCAATAAGCGTTTCTCTGTCGAGCGACTACTTGACTTGTCACCCCCTCCTTCCAGTTCAATGGATCAAATGAGGGATATTCTCACCTCCACCAATCCACAGATTGGTGATTCGATTCCCAGCAATCTCATCGCGCAGTCTACGCCAGCCATTCCAGGACCCAGCAATCCTCTTCCGCAAACCTCCACTGGATATCCCTTTATGTACTGGTGGCAGCAAGGAAACTTTCCAGCTTATTCGCATGGTAAACTAATTTTCAAAAATATTAGTCAGCTTACTTGTCAAATTTCAGTTACAATATTTTTAAATTCGTATTTAATTATGGATCATGTTATAGATTTAAACTTATTCCGTAATTTTTACAACAAAAGTTGTGTTGTTGCGGTGAAAGAGATGCACTGCTTAGGTATTTTTGGATGTTTGACGTATCATACTTTTTTCTGTCCTGTATTTCTTGGGTTCTTGTAAAAGCACACAATGCCACAAATGTAATTTCCACAATACATTCCACATTTCCACCCAAAATCGTTCTGTATACTTCGCTTTCACGTATCCACTTCGCTCGATTCTAGGTATGTTTTGGTGTAATTTAAGAATGTTTAGTTTTTCTGTCAATTTCTATGTATTTTTCGTGCTTCAGGTAAACTGCCCTTTGGATTTCCCCCATCTGCAGAATCAAACTTTCGACCCCTAGATCTGTGCAATTTATCCAACACTAAAATAAGTCCCTCCACGGAATCTAGTCCCCTGAATCTCACAAGTCCTCATTGTTCCACCACGGCTCCTCCCGGACTCACTTGTGACGAAAAATCCTCCCCCAATGATTCAACAAAAGACGCTTTAGTCAGATCTCAGTCTAGTACCGATGATAATAGACTCAGCGATAAATCGATGGATGAAGATGACGATGATCAATCAATCGATCTGGAAGGATCGGAATCGGGAGAGCCTGGCGGATCCTCTTCTGGTTTCGGGAAAAAGCGAAAGCGAAGAGTCCTATTCACTAAGGCCCAAACCTATGAACTAGAAAGACGATTCCGCCAGCAGCGCTATCTCTCGGCACCTGAGCGAGAACACCTGGCCAGTCTGATCAGACTGACGCCTACTCAGGTCAAAATCTGGTTTCAAAATCACAGGTGAGCAAAGACAGGATTTTTTGCTAATTTAAACTATATATTATTATTAACTAGCTTCTGAAAATGAATGATCCCAAAAATTTATAACTGTACACTATTAGGATCCATGATTTTAGCGTGTATCTATCTATGACACATCTAGGTTCTCATTTGTGCAATTGACTTGTTAAAATATGTAAAGGAAATCATTCCTCTCAAAGAAAAATGGCTGAATCGTTCCTTTAGTCGCCCATGTGCAGTGAGTGAAGCACATCAAAATGTCTTTCCGGACCAGCTGACACTGGCTTGTCTCTGTATAAAATTTTAAACTTCAGCCTATGGGGAAGGTATCAGCAAAAATTCGTTTTGTGTCTTACGGATACGGTAGTTTGCGCAGCACACAACATATGTAGTTGCGAATTGTGCTCTCTAAAGGCTATAATCCTTGTTGGTTGTGTTGAAATTTTGATTCCAGTATAGTAACACAAGATTTTCGCAGCAAAGTTAGGTATCAGTCCGTTTAAGATTAATGCAAATTTGCATTTTTAAGGATTTTTTAAATGCGGTAAACTATGTATGAGTTCAGTTGATTGCCGTTGTTTATAAGTACAGCCAAGAGCCTTGGCAGCTATACAGCATGTTACAAACATCCCCGTTTATAAATATATATATATATATATATATATATATATATATATATATATATATATATATATATATATATATATATATAGGGTCTTTCCCGTTATCCCCCCCATAGCTTCGTATAAGTACTGAAGATGCACACTTTGACGGATTGAGTTAAAATTTGGTAGGGTTAGGTTTTCGGACCTGCTGATTTCAAAAATGCAAAAATTTTAAAATTTAAAAAAATTTTTAAAAATTTTAAAATTTTAGTTTGGTAAGGGGGGACCAAGAGGAATCAAAAAATTTTTTGTTTTCGATTTTGCTGAAAAGATGTATATACGGGTTTTCAGGGTCGTAGAACACGAATCTGCAATCCGTTTTTCGATCCAGCTTTTCGTTAGCTCAGGCTAAGCTTACATCTTAAGCTTAGAACTTTAGCTTATATTGAGCTAACAAAAAGCTGGATCGAGAAACGGATTTCAGATTAGTGTTCTACGACCCCGAAAACCCCTATATACATCTTTTCAGCAAAATCGAAGACAAAAAATTTTAACTTCCTCTTGGTCCCCCGTTACCAAACTGAAATTTTAAAATTTTTAAAAAATTTTTAAAATTTTAAAATTTTTGCATTTTTGAAATCAGCAGGTCCGAAAACCTACCCCTACCAAATTTCAACTCAATCCGTCAAAGTGTGCGTCTTCAGTACTTCTACGAAGCTATGGGGGGGATAATGGGAAAGACCCTATATTTTATATATATATTATATATATGTATATATATTATATATATTATATATTTATATATATTTATATATATAGCACATTTACACCATATCCAATATCTATGACTAATTTTAACTAAATTTAAAAAGTGCTAGCTTCGTCCCAATTTCAATTTCAGCTCTTTCTTGTTTGTCTTTGTGGCACGCATCCTTCTTTGTTTTTAAGTTTTTCAGTAGTATGGTAGACACTTAGGGGGAAAACAGTCAAAAACTCTTTAAATTGCATGCACTCGGAAAGTGGAGGGAGGTTTGTCAGTGTTACAAATGCAATTGACTAGAAGTTCATCAGCAGGTGTGCTAAACTTTTCGGTACACTTGAACTGGCAGGCGCTCAGTAGGGCTCAAATAATGGGGAAATACTTAAAACACTTGAGTGTAATTCAATTCCGCTCTCAGGCCTGGAGGGGACCCAATCCAACGGGACAAGATGGGGGTCCCCTTCAAAAGCTGTGACAACTTCTACACTGCATGAAATATGGCTACTTCAGTTTCCAAAATTAAGCTAATCTCATCTCCAACTTCAGTTTTTGCTTCATGTGAAAATAACTTAATCTTTGACAAATACATATTACTTTTCAACCAATGCCTTCGGCGAGTGTTTACAAGAAAATTTTACTGAAATCAAAACACAGCAACTTGAGTTTATAACAATTTAAAAAACTTGCCATTCAAATTACGCTTACTTACGTACACCCTAAATCGTTCAAAATGCAGGTTTGGATCATATATCTATGCTACATCATTGTGCTCGCATTTGTGTTCTCATTGCTTCAAACCTTACCCATTTACTATTTGTTGCAGGTACAAGACGAAGAAATCTCTTCAGGAGAAAGGCTACGGGTCCAACCTGTCCAATCCTTTAGGCGCTCGTCGCTTCTCCATCCCACCGTTCATACTGCCGGACGGAAAACCATATTTCCCATCCTTCAAATCTATGGATTCGGATCCCACTGCCCAATTTCCAGGGTCCACAAACTTTGCCTCAGGTTTACTTCATCCCGGTAATTTACTGGCAGCCCAGACCTCAGCAATGCCAAATATGCTGTCTTCGACGGCTGCGTCAATGTACTATCCCATGCAACCTGGCTCCTGGTGGTAAAACTGTAAAACTCAGAAATTGATAAAAAGTGCGCAAATCATTATTGTTACTATGTACTTTCTTGTCAATTTTGTTGTGTTTTTGTAATGTCACAAAGCACAGATAAATATTGTAGTGTAAACTGACAGTCAAATGTTGTACTAACATTAACTGTAACTGTAACTGTAAATCGGTAAAGGTGCCAAATTTTGTATATACCAAAATATCCTATGTTCGATTGATTTTTCAATTGATTCCTATTTAGCGGAGGTTCAAATAAGAACTTACTTAACGTTTTGGCCCCATCTTGTGTTCATGACCTCAGTGCTAACAATGGTTAAAATTTGTTAAATATTTCTGCCACTCTTCTCTCCTGAGTTCGAAAAGTTCTGTACATTTTTCCACCGATTTTAGTGTTGATTACTCCGGTCACTAGAAATGGATAATTGCTCTACCCCTCCTTGGACTTGCATATAATTGAGAATGGGATATTCAATCAAACCAAGAGTGGACAAAAATATCCCTCCAAAATTTAGGTATTGAAATGAAAGTGTAACCCGACCACAAAACGTAAGTTTTAGATTTTGCAAAAACTATTGTAAGCTAGTTGTATTTTTGACTGATTAGAACTTCTATGTAGACAAAGAATGCTAAATTACAACTAATGCGCTAAGTGGAATTTCGCCGTTCTCTGTTTGTTTAGTGGACGTTGGAATTTTGTTTTGTTTGACTGTATTTCTGCTTCTACACACGCTGTTTTATTGGGTTCACATTGCACATTAATGTTTATGTCTGTGATAGATTATTGATTAGTTTGTATGCATGTGGATGAACACAACAATATAAAGACTGAAGTACAATATTGTGTGACCAGTTCCTATATCTTTATATGTTCAGGTTCAAATTTGTAGCTCAAAACTTATACAACCCGAGTCAGTTCAGTATATAACTTTGAATTGGAAAATTCTGGACTAATTTGTGATATTCTTCGATTCGAACATCAGACTCGAAAGTCGCTAGGAGCAAGTCCTGTCTCACCAGGACCGAAACACTGTACCAGGAGTGCATAATTGCATTATATATTAGATCTTTTTAAAACCTTCTTAAATATAGAAGAATTATGAACTATTGACTGAGCCTAACTTTGCTAAGCAATGCAATGTGCAATGTGCATACAGAAGGCTTTTCCCGATTGCTAATGATCAATGTGAACTTTAGTTAACTAACTAAACAGCAATAGATCATGAAAATTTGATAATGACTTGAAAACCTTTGTGCACGGACCCGATAATTGAGGGAATGCTTGAAGAAGGATTTGATGATTTCATTGCTTTACTTTACAGGTATTAGTGCCGTTTCAGTCTCTCGCGTTGCAGACTGAAACTGGAACTTGTTTCTATATCTATTGAAAATTTGAAATTTGGCTATATTGATTATTTTATTTAACCCTTTAATGCCGGGAAGGGCCATATGGTCCAAGTGGCGATTTTCGTCATGTTATTTTTGGGACAGGATCCAGTTGCCGGTTGGCAGTCTGAAAACTTGCTCCTTTTTTCTTCAACACGTCCACCCTATTTTCAGAAAATATTCCCACAACTGCTTGAAAAACCGAGTTTCTATAGCATTCCGCCGGCAATGAAAATTTTGATGATTTCAATCCCTGTTCGAGAACTGCATTCAAACGAATCCAGAGCCAGCGGTAGTTCGTCGGCGGAAACGTTTCATCAGGTGATATGGGAGCTTCTGCGCATTAAAATAACGTATATATAGTTTATTCTGCCTCAGAATCAATTCTTGCTCCTAGAAATTAATTAGTTGATTATCTGCAATGGAACTTTATCAAAAATTTGCACTTTTGCCGAATTTTACGGCTTCTAACTAGTTTGGTTCATCGGGGACCCTTCACTGCTTACATACGAAATGTAGAGCAATCAATTCTCTATCGATTGGTGGTAGTCCCATACTCCCATCTCTCTACGTGCTCCCAGTACAAAATGACAGCCAAAAATGTGAAATCGGTCATTTTCAGCCGTTAGTCCGGAAGAAATTCAGGCTTTAAAGGGCTAATAATGATTTGAATGTAGGAGAAGGCGAATTGCGAAAAGCATCAAACTTTGAGCTTATAGCTGTCTCAGCTTTGAAAGTCTTGTGAAAACCATTGCTGAACTATTTTAAACCCCATCAAAAGCAAAATTGAAATTGAAATTGTTCTGGACCGTCGACTAGACTGAAACTGAAGCTAAAACAGGCCGCCAGTGCTATGTAATAGCAAAAGTACGTAATAGCAAGAGATGAGCAAGAGTACATAATACATACGTACACTTTTGTATGAGTAATAAATGTACGGTAGAGCTAAGATTAATCACGTGGACCTAGAAGCATGCGCCATGCATGGACCTAGAATGCAACTACATACAGTTAATAGTTCTATTAAGATTTCATAATAACTATATTATAAGAATAAGATTCTTATATTTTCGTGAACTTTTGGTTTTAGACTCAACTCAAACTCAACAAGACATTACAAATGTTCTCTGGAAAATTTTCATTTCATTAATTTAAATTGATGTGTCAATTTATGTGGCAATCTACCATACTCCTATTACTGTACATGTGCTTTGTATTGAGGTGGTGGCGTGTCGACTTTAGATTCAATAGTGGTATACTGAACCAATATATTGGATTTCATGCTACGGTTTCAGAGGTTGTTAATAAGATAATCTCTAATGGGACAAGAATAATAACACGCTCCCATCTGAATTTTGAGTCCACTTTGTCAAATAGACTAAAGCCTTGCAGATGGGCTCGACCTATCGCTAATGTTTACGGAGGATCTTTTACACTATAGGAATAATCCAAACAATGTTAGCTTTCTAGTTATTAAATTGGACAGTTTCCCATTGTGCTAATTGCCACTGAACTGAACTACCTACGGAAGACCAAGGATTACGGTAGAAACAAAATAAGGATAATTTAAAAAAGTGTCTCTGCTTGTAGAGTTGTTCATAATATTACTTTACTGGGAATCGTCGTTTCTATCGATTATATCGCATGTAAGCAGAGACACAGTGTCACAGTATTAGATTCAATTGACAACTCCAAGTCTGGCATACAGTTCTCACTCAACATTGCCATGAATAAACTGTAAGGAAGATAGGGTCCTGCTGACCCCCCCGTCCCCAATTTTTTGGCAAATGCGGAGCTAGCGCAAGAGACGACACAAACGTATTTTCTACATCGGACGGTCGCCCCTACACTTACAGTGACCGGGTTAATTCAAACCAAAAGCAACTGACAAAGCCCGAAGGAGAGAAAACCCTTAATAAATAGCGGAATGCAATAACTAAGGGCCTTTTCGCGAATGGATTAAACGAGATAAATTTAACTCGATTCTTTTCGAGAATGGGTTAAACGAGTTAAAATTAACTCGCTGAGTTAAGCAGAGTTAAAATTTTTAACTCTACGCTCATTCGCGAAAAGAGTTAAAAATTAACTCTTTTAACTCTACTCTTTTCGTGAATGACACGTGGAGTTAACAACCTGCAGAGTTAAATTTAACTCTACCGTTTTCATGAATGGGTTAAATTTAACTCTTTTAACTCGCTCACGACATTTTACTTTGAATTTTAACCCGCGTCTCAGCACGCGGGTTAAACGAGTTAAAATCTTCTATCCTTTACATAGTTATCGCCACATTTTGCGTGCGTAATATAGCTTTAAAAATGACAAGATAATCTATCCAATGACAGTGCATCACATAATTTCATTGGACGGTTCATTATGCTTCAAAAATACTTAAGCTTTGCCAATATTCTGCTGAATTATTTACGCTAAAGCAACGAAATAGGCAACTTAATAAAATAAAAATAGATCAAACGAAATGTTTTAAACATGCTGCAATTTTAGAAATAATAATTAAATAAAATTAACTAAATTAAAATAATTAATTATCATTATAAATAGGCTCTAAATTATTTTTGTAGGTTATTTAACACCACTTTATGAATGCAAATTTGAAGCATGTATGAAGCTGGCAACACGAAAAGCCGAATCAACGGGACTACTAACCGAAAGCTCAATTTTTCCCAAAAAGTGGATTAATTAAAGCGCTAATTTTGCCATGAAAATTATTATAAACTTTAAAAAACTTGAATTTTTGAATTTTTGAAAGGACATCTAGACAAATGTTACGCGAACCTAGCTGCAACTGGTTATGTTCATCAGAATTGCAGTACAGGATCAATTGTTATCCCAACTGCGATTCTAAGGGCAACCATTTCAATGCAAATTTGAAATCTCTACTGAATTTTAATAAACAGTTTTCTATTTAATTTTGCTGCACCTATCTGTTTTAGTATTAAAGTTTAGTTGAAATTGACCAAAACTGTTCAAGTTTTTAGAAAAACCAAGAGAATCCGATTTTGCTGAAAATATATACAAAGGTATTTTGGGGTCTGTCGTGGTCTCAGCAAACGAACATGATGCCTGTTTTTCGGCTCAACTATTCATTAGCACTTTATTGTAGACTAAATTGCAAGCTGGTAAAAGAAACAACAAAAACCTAGACCGAAACACTGTCTTTCAGATTACTTTTCAGCGAACTCTGAAAATATACAACTTTACATTGGTTGGCTCCCCTTCAATTGCAATTTTACCCATGTCGTTAACCCCTTAAAAGCTTAAACTTTAAAATTTTGCTGCAGACTGGTCAATAATTTGTTGAAATGGATCCATGCTAAATTTCAGCAAAATCTGTTAAAAACTGCAGGTTACACACAGGGATTCGCTCGAATCGCCCTAGTACAGGATGACGCTACATTGAAGATGTAATAGATGTCTACTAATAAAATGAGTAAATATCTTCTTTTGTTGTTTTATTTTATTTAAAATTTTCCAAACGTAAAGAAGTTTTTTCAAAATTCTCAAATAGTGAAAAGTTGGACATAGCGTAAGCAAAAATTATATTTTTTAACTCTTCACGTATGCAGAGAGTTAATTTTAACTCTACCAGTTTTAACTCTTTTAACTCTTTTCGCGAATGCACAGAGTTAATTTTAACTCTGCCAATTTTAACTCTTTTAACTCTTTGATTTTTAACCCTGCAGAGTTAAAAGAGTTAAAAACAGGCAGAGTTAAATTTAACCCTGCGTATTCATGAAAAGAGTTAATTTTAACTCTACTCTACTCTACTCTACCCATTCGCGAAAAGGCCCTAAGAATCATTCATATCACGCAAATCCCCCAAAGAAGAATTGCCAAACTTCTTACTTCTGGAGGTAGAGGTACCAGCACCATGGGCATTTTTAACCCATAACGTTGCTTTTATATCCAGACATAAGCTATTAAATTTGGCAATTTTGGGGTGAGTTGCTTGATATGATCCAGAACTAATACTATTCTTAATAAGTAAGCCATGAAGCTTAATCTCAATGCTCTGGAGGTACTGGCTTGTAAACCCTAGGTGTTAGAATATTCTTATACTAAGTAGGTAGCAGGTTCCTGGTAGGCCTGAAAGTTTCGGTATCAGCTACCGGGCCAGGCTATTCCAGACACCGAGATCAGGCCCTGATCATGCCAGCAAAGTAACCACAGGTTTTTTGTTGTGTCAAACAACATGAAAGTTTTATGCTGTGTTGTGTGAACTGTGAAGAACATCGAAGTCCCAAATTAATATTTACCTTAACAATGTCAGAATTTGGTATGATAATTTCTATTTTACATTTTCGCATTATGATAATTTCTATTTTACATTTTCGCATTCTTTCAATCCACAAACTGTTACATACAATCACAGCACCTTCGTGCATTCAACAAGTAATGGAACACAAGTTGATCGTGATGCTACTTCTTAGTTCTTAGATTTCACTCAGGCTCAAACCTGTTCAGTTCTCAGTTGTCAGTATTCAGTAGTCTTTGACCAAGTATCAATCTAAAGAGCCCATTAAGGGTTTTCATTCCAGCTCAGAGAAGATTGCCCTACTTCACGTGTTTACCAACCCATTTCACTGACTTTACCGCCTACCAAAATGTCTAGATTTCATCATAGAAATTAAATTCCCCTCCTTAGGCTTTTACTTCACGTCCAAGTGAATGTAAACATTAATTTAAAATCACAACTTAACATCTTATGCCTCGTACGACTACGGTAGTTCTCCAAAAAGCATCATCACACATTCCGGCCGGATAATAAAAATTTCCTTCTCCCAAAAGCCCATAAATTTACAAATAATTGCTTCCAGGCTGATGAGGACATTATTTCTCAAAAATTTCACTCTAGGCCTTGGAATTTTAGGAGAAGTAAATATTTGCTAATTCACACATCATATATGTAATATTGAGAAAATGCGGCGGTGCCCATTTCAAGTCTTCCCTTCTCTTGAAATTCTCCGACACTTCCAATGATCAATTCAATTCTGCCTTTAAAATTTTCGGCAATAATTCATATTTCAATCAAGTTTGTCTAAACGACTAAACAAATTAAAATACCACACACACCTACGAGAACTAGCACAGTCATCCGAAAGATATGATTGTCAGTCTTCAAGATATTCTATCCTACACTTTTACAGAGACGGTAAAGAGAGGACGAATCAAGTCAAATAAACAAAGGTCAAGTGTGTCTGTTATACGATAAAGCTGATTTCGCAGTCTGCGAACGTTATTACGATCACACTCATGACTCCATGAGGTTCCAAGTTCCAACCAACTAGACTCGGTCATGATAATAGATTAGTGACTCCCTCGAAGAGTGTGTGTGCGTGGGGGGGTCGGGAACTGTATAATCGTGAATTCAAGCTCTGCCTCGCTCCGGTTCGGATAACAACGAATAATTTAGCTAGCATGGACAGCAGAAGTCATGGAGGATGGAAGCATGAACAATATTTGTCGAACAATCGTTGGCTCAACAAGCCCTTAACTAACATCCCAAATAAACTAGCCTAGCTACGGAAGCCTTAGTTTACTTGCTAAAGTAGCTTACATAGCCTAAACAAATCGGCACAGTCAAGTCGGATTTTACTGTACGGGTCACAATCAAAGACAGCTGTATCAGTGTAACACAAACTGAAAAGTATCACACTCTTTAAAATCATGCTTGCTTTTTCTGCAAAGTTACTTGTCACATTATTTGACAGTAAATCCATAGATGAGTCTGAGTGGGTTGCGCACACATCGAACATTGAAACATCGTCAAAGTGGCACACTTAGCCCTGGTGGAATGTAGGTCACATTCCGATCCGAAAGCCTAACATGGAAAGTATTTAGAAGCGGAGCGCTTTCAGTCTTAGTTGCTTCTTCCTTCGTCCGCAGCACAATTCTTCGTTGAATTTGAAGCTGCAACAATTACAAATATAAGGTAAAAGCTATGTATAAAACAACCGACAATCATTACGAGAAGACTCTACTCATCTTTAGATATTTTGGCATACATTTTACTAAACTAAAAACAGATAATCTATTGCTAAAAATAGGCTACATAAAATCCGTCAATAAAATGCGCATTAAAAGCATGTCTTATTCACATTTCAGATTCACATTCAAGTTGAAATCCGGCAGAATCGCATAATATCAATAATCAATTACCAAACAAAATGCATCTTTCGAGGGCAGATGGTGCGGGAAAGCAGAGATCCTGATCACGTGATCAGCCAGACCACACAAGTAGCGATCCATGGCTCTGATTTGTGACGGCTTCTCCTCTCGAGAATGACCACTCCAAAATCCCAGGCAAAGTCCCTTCAACCAAGGAAGCTCCCACAAATCTTTGACGAGAATCACAAAGGTTGCCAAATCCATTCCCAGATCAAGCAAAAGACTAAGATCGTCAATCAGTAACAGCTCTGAGTTCTTCTGATTTGCACGAAGGATAGTCAGTAGATTTTCAACAAATAGTTGGAGCCTATCCTTCGTGGTTGAAGTAGAAGCGGTAAAATCGGACATCATATCTAATAAAAGCAGGGGACTTTCTTTCGTCCCTGATAAGCTGCCATGTGACAATGAACTTGAAGTCTGCTCTACGACATCCAGAATATCGAAACGAGACTGGACGGCGGGAACTTGCAGATTTCTGCCTAAGACCAAATAAACAACGAAAATAAAGCCGTTTGACCGTTTAAACAAAGTTTTCACAAATGTTTTGGTAAAAATCGCTGAAGGGTCTGTCCTTCCCTGCAGAACGAGAATGTCTACCCATTTTTCTTGCTGCTGAGAACTAAATTTTTTGCAGGTCTGGGGGTCTGCACTGCTTCCTCCAAATTATCCTACGCTTACAACACGATAAGAAGGCCCCCAAGATTCCGACGTTCATTATTTAGAGCAAGCTTACTACATTAGTATACACTCACGATTCACCCCATTACAAAATTCTTGCTCGCTACTGTAAACACATATTGTAAACAGACCCAATTTGGCTGTAACAGTTTTGTAATGACTGAAAGGGTGTCGGAGCAGCAGCAAACTGCAACGGGCGTCACCAATGCTGGCAATTTCTCGCAGCAGATCTGCAATCAAGAACGAAGGATCCACGGCGTCCTCTGTCACAAATAAGGTCTTCTTGTTAGACTGGAATAGATCAGACGACCCGAAATCAGCAACATCTAGAACCTTGTGAAACATATCTAAACAAACACACATGTTATGCTATCCAAATTTACACGCATTAACTGTCACTCCCAGGCGCGTAGCCAGGGAGGCGAGGGAGAGTGAGCACGCCCCCTCCGAAATCGGAGGCCAAAAAAATTTTAATACCATTTCAATACCAAGTAGGAATGCAGGGGAATATTTCCAAAAATCTTCGCCTGCGGCGCTAATTTTATATGGAAATACCTCAAAATTATATACATTTTGTATGCAAGATGGGCAACAAACTGAAATAAAATACCAACTATGCATAGAGTGTAACTTTTGCAAACGTTTTGTACTGAAGGATAATCAACCAATCCTTCTGGAAAAGTGGAACTTCTTCACATCTAAGTAGGCACTACTTCGTCACATCACTAATCACTATCACGTGAAAAATAAAAGTTAAAATGTTATAAATAAACGTATAATCAGAAAAAATTTCGAGGTGTCCGAATCTAATGGACAAATTTATCTTTTCAATTTAGGCGTCCTGGCTGCGCACGGATGCAAAACTTGTCTCAGAAATGGATTTCGGTGGAAACTGCTGGCTACGCTAATGGTTATATCTCAGAGGAGGCTTACTTTTTGGTGCTGCATCGGGGAAAGTTTGACAGCTCAAGTAAAGGTTAAGTAAAAGGTAAAGTTGCTCACACAGAGAACTCCAAGCTAGAGTTTATTATAGGTAGGGTTGTGCTCTGGTAGGGAGTCGAGCCGCTTCAATTGGGGGGGGGCGGTGTCGTATAATGTTTTAATGTTTTCCCCCCGTGATACATTTCCCTCCTATAGGGTATAATATTTTCCCCCCGTGATATTTTTCCCCCTTTCAGCTATAATATTTTCCCCTCTACATGAAACCAGCCAAATGATACAGCTAATTTAACAGGGTCAAAACAGCAACTCTGTTGAAATGTTGGTAAGTTGCAAGTAAAATGCTGAAAACAATTTTACAAGTTAATTTTAGTTATTATTTAATTGTTTAATTAATGTTAATTTGCATGTTAAAAAGAAAACATTTTTGCACCTGTTTTTAACACTGTTTAAAAAGTGTAAAAAACTGGTACTTTTTGATTAATTTGTTAGTAATTGTTTTGTTAATAAGTTAATTTTGCAACTTTTAATAACTGTAAAAAATGTTTTTAAAGTTTTTGCTTTTCTTACAATTTGGAACTCTAATTTTTAAAGTTTTTACGAGTTGTAAAATTTCGGATCTTTAACAGGCATTTTCCCGTTTTTACAAGTTTTGTAAAATCAGCGACGCTTTCTTAATATTTTAATGCATTTTTACAGCACTGTTTCTTATTTTTTACAGTAGTCACCGCACCGCTAAATATTCATTAAATTTTCCTCACCGCGAATTGAGAACAACTGTTGTTTTTAGTAAGGCTGTTTCCTTGAAACTTCCGATTTTTTCAAGATGGAATATTTTGATCCTTCCAGCCAAAAAATCTTAAAATATATATAGCTTTCTATTTGTTCCGAACCATGATGAAACTTTGTTTTTAGTTAATTTTTTTCTAGTTCTCCATCCACTGAGAACTAAATGAGGTAAAGCTACAGTAGCAGTGTGGCTAAGAATGAGGTAAAGCTACAGTAGCAGTGTGGCTAAGACATTAGCCTACCGCCGCAAAAACCCGAGATCGATTCACAATTCAGTGTATATATTTTAATTTTCTATTGGCACAAGTTATTCCGCGTTGAATGTGTATAGAGTAAAGAAAGACTGATTTCATTTTTTGTATTTCGGAATTGTTTCTTTTCAAAACGGTAGTTAGAAACAAATCTGTTTGATTATATATATACACACACACACATATATATACATATATATATATATAATATATATACATATATATATATATATATATATATATATATATATATATATATATATCTATATATATATATAGTACACAATTGCAGCTTAACGTTTTGCTTGAAAGATGATGGCTTCGAATGTGCATTTTGCTTCTTCAAAAACAATAAATCGCAATGGTTTCATAGCACTCTCCTTTTTCATATTATGACGAAACAAAAATCTTCGGAAAGCTGAATCCAGGTGTTTTTATGAACAAAGGATATATGTATGGCTCAACGGCGGGATATTCCCCTTGTAGGTGTGGATTATTTTAATCAATTTTCAATGTTTCTCACTTGAACTTGTTTAAAATGTAATGCTAAATTCACGACCGCTCAAACTAAATTTACACTCTTGTGTACGGTCCAAGGTCGGGCTAGCTAATTGTCACTTTTCTTTCAAATTTTGAGCGCGCACTTCAGTTGACTTGGTATTTTCGCAAAGGTGGGCGGCTCCTTTTGAATTTATTCACGCTCCATTAATTTCCAGATTTAGGCGCCTACTTCTTCTCCCTTTGTCTAGTAGGGGGGAACTTTTATTGTCAGGTTTGTTGAGTTTTGTTTGTTGCATTTCAAATTTGTTCTGGTGCCTTTTGTCTCTGATTCTTGAAATTTATGGTTGAATTATTATTTCTTGTATTGTCTCGGTATAATTTGAAAGTCGAAGTAAACTCGCAGGTTGTTTAGTAAAAATCGTATTTTTAGTGAAGTTGTCTTTTCTTGCTGTAGGCTAGGGTAATCTGACGTTAGGTGTCTTGGCATGCGCACACTCAGAGAACCTTTGCAATCTTCTATATTTACCAGAAATTCGCTTGTCGGGAGTCACGCTCTAAGAGCGTACTTTCTACAGGTTTATTTCTGTGATTAAAATTGTTTGTTCAGAGATTTACTCAACCTAATCTCTACATAGGGGTGATCTTGTTTTGGCTCCGTTAAAATCAGTGACTCTAATACCTTATTTCGACGCTACCTACCCAGGTTAACTCATCTTGCCATTGCAGTGGCACATCAAACAGATAATAAAAAGATTGGGAAAGGACAGATATAGGTCAATACAAATTTATGGTCCCTTGCGCAATTCCCCCTCCCCCCAGCCCTAACTTTTGATTTTTTAGACAAATAACTTTGAAATTTCCTATGGGTGCATACTGGAGGCTGATGAATTCAAAAATTTAAAAAAAATTAAAAATTTTAAAAACTAAATTTTTGTTTGGTAAGAGTGGACCAAGGGGAACCGAAAAATTTCTTCAAAAAAATTTGCTGAAAAGTTGTATATATATATATATATATATATATATATAGGGTTTTCGGGGTTGTAGAGCACGAAACTAAAATCCGTTTTTCGATTCAGCTACTCCTTAGCTCAGTATAAGCTAAAGACAAGAGTGCGTAATTGCACTATTATTAAGAAGATATATAGGATGGTAAAGGGTAAAGATATAAGGTATAAGGTAACATCTGACAGTTTAAAAGCTAAAATTGAAAAATAACTAACAACAGCTTTATTTAGTGTTAGCATGGCAAATTTCATAATTTCCACATGAAATCGAAATGGGGGGCCGGCTCGGGGGCCGTGTCCGACACCGGCCCCCGGGGCCGTGTTGAGCCCGGCCCCCGAACAACCCTAAATATGCTGCTGGAGCTTATATCCGGATTCACACCACGAAGCCAGGAGTGACTAAGTCGAATTCTGACTACAGCTGTGGAAAAGAGCCCAGTCCCTTATTAGGCACATACGTCTGTTACATTCTCACCGCAGTGCTACCCATCCACCGACCATTTAAGGTTTTGGTTTGCTATATCCCACGATAGACCACTCGGCCACCCGGTACGGCTGGAACTGGCGTCCCAGGAGTATTGCTACAAATCTGTTCGAGGGCACGTTGCCAAAAAGATGCCGTCCGGCACAAGCTGGCCCGACCGTACAGACGTTGTATTTTGGTATTTCAATAATTTAATTTATATTTGACTATGCACCAGAATAGGTGTGGTGAAGAGTTGGGACATTCCAAAATTTAGACGTTGTCTACAAAGGCTGCAATTTGTACCATAACTCGGAGCGAAATTTATTTTTAAAGAATGAACATATTTATGAAACAAACTTAACGAACATAGAAACGACTGGCAAAATTCAACAAACATGTTATAGAAAATTTTGTGAACTTTACCCAGATGGGCACTTATTACGCGAACGCAATATATATGTGGTAGACAGATAGCGAAGTTAGACACTTCTAAAAGTGTCTAGTCATTTTAGACACTTCGCAAAGTGCCTAGACACATTGCAAAAATTTTGTCAGAGTGACGTTTTTCTGCAATGTGTCTAGGCACTTCGCGAAGTGTCTAACCTTCATTAGACTCATGCAGAAAATTTCATTTGTCATGAACTATATGACTCCAATCAATTTATATATTTGTTGACACAACTATGGTTCAACTTTCGGAAATATGAAATATTTAGTTTTTACATATTTTACTGGACACTTATACTTCTATTATTTTCGTCTACAGTCTATTGTAATAAAGTCAAAACAATACAAGAACTATTTGTGTTAATTATATTATGTAAGCGCCACCTGAATTTCGCCAATTTCTCTCAACTTTTGACTTTCTTTCTGTGTTTATAATGAAATTGGTTTTTGCAAAAATGCGACCGATTTTTCTAGTGACTGGGGAGAATTTAATTGCTTATTTAATTAATTTAATCTTGTTGTTTTGACTGTGTTATGTTACAATATACTGCAGACTAACTGTAAATATAAGTATCAAGTAAAATATGTAAAAACTAAATATATATTTCATATTTCCGAAAGTTGAACCAGTTGTGTCAACAAATAAGTTGATTGGAGTCATATAGTTCATGACAAATGAAATTTTCTGCATGTGTCTAATGAAGGTTAGACACTTCGCGAAGTGCCTAGACACATTGCAGAAAAACTTCACTCTGACAAAATTTTCGCAAAGTGTCTAGGCACTTTGCGAAGTGTCTAATATGACTAGACACTTCTAGAAGTGTCTAACTTCGCTATCTGTCTACCACATATACACATCAATAATTATGAATTTTGTCGAAATCTGCGCAGAACTTCGAATAATCTGTAAGTGCAAAGTCAGCTTTAGATCAAAGCAGCTGCTATTTTAAGTTACAATAGAATCAGTTATCACTTAATGTAGGAATGACATAGCAGCCAATTCTGTAATCGTTTGAATTAAATCTGTCAAATGGCAGAATTTTCAGACGTCGTAGCGCAGCGTTGTTAGCAAGGACCTACATTTCGAAAGTCTTGAAAAATTCTACCAAAACACAGCCACGGTGTGGGAGTTTTAATTTATCCTTAACAAACCATCTGAGTACCCTCCCTGACAAATTTGAATAGTGGACATCTTATTCTTAACTATTTCACGACTGGTAAAACTTCTTGGCCATGAAAGACTTGATGGACAACGAACTTACAAATAAGAAATTCTAATATTGAACGAATTACTTAGTCCTACTTTACGTACCTTGTTCTTATGGAGAACTGTACGCGCCAACAGCAAACGTAAAGAATTTACTAACAAAAAGTCAGTTCCAAAGATAAGAATTCAGAAAGCTAGTATATATGCGTAACAAACAGGAAAAACGTAACGCTGTACACACGTAGTCAATTATATGCTACCGAAACACAATAATCCAATCAGCACTGGATTAGATTCGATATTCGTAATTGTAACATCAAAATTTTATTAAATAATAATTAATTTCCGTTTTGTGAAAATTTCTAAATATTTGCCTGTCCTAAATCACCAAGAAAAGAAAACTTTATGACAAAAAGTCTCATAAAACACCCACTAAACCGCCATAGACACAATACAGATAATAAAACAAGAAAAAGTATGCAAATGCTAAATGTACATAAAACTGATGATACAAATAGCCCAAAACGAAATCCTAAGAAATCTATACAGGAAACACCACAGATTACAATAAACCTAAATACCCGACAAACAAGGAAAACAAGAGTATAGATAAAGCAGATAGGTAAATATATTGAGAAAGAAATTAAATCACATGAGACAGGAAATACACTTGTAATCGTAGAAACAAAAAACAAATTGACACATCAGTAGATACGGTACAAGTCACATCACGATCACAATAATTCCAGTTATATACTTATTAGTCCATTCTTTGACAAAGAGCTAGTTGGCAACGTTCAGATTAAAGTTCTCTGTTCACATAATCGATCAAGTTTTATTGACAGTCAGTCTAACACTGCCACCGAGATTGTTGTAAAGTGTAAACTACAGATAATTCGGCCACTTCCACTTCTAGGTAGCCACTACCTTTCTTTACGGCGCTTCGTGAGCACGAATCGGAGCCTTGCAGGATTTGGCCATAGTATCGAACAGCCTACAAAACGCAATACAAATTCTACAACTGACACGACTCCGGGAAGCAAAGTTACAATGCTGTGAGAATGGAAGCTATTATTAGTTTTTTGAAAGATTTTCTCAAACGAAGAGAAAGAAACCACAAGCCACTACAAAACTACATATTTTACAAATAATAAAAATAAAGGAAACATTACCGCTCAATTTCTGGCGCACAGCGAACATATTTGTGAGACCAAAAGTTGTAGACTGGGTTTTTGATCAATTCAATGAAAGTAATTAGCAAACCCCATGGATGAGGACGCATGGCTACCAATCGTTCAAACAGGATTCTAAATAAAACAATATTTTAAAACGGCTACGTACAATTAGTTAAAAATGTCATGACTCGAGATTAAAAAATCAAAGACTTGGTTAGTTAGTGACTTTTTCTGCACCGTTACGAGGGAAGGGCAAGCTGACTGAAACTACATCATATGTCTTGGGGAATTTTCAAGATAGGGTAGAGTGGAGTTAAGATTAACTCGATTTTTTCATGAAAGACTTAAATGAGGGAAACTTAAGCTTGAGTGGAGTTAAAACTAGTTAAAACAGGTAATTTTAACTCTACTCTACTCTACTCTACTCCACCCTTTCTTGAAAAGGCCCTTTTTAGACTTGACTAGGACATCAAAAGGCAGATGAAATATTTCTATTACACTATTTAGTGTTAAAACGTAAAACTGTTAAATAGTGATGATTGATAACTATCAAATAAAAGCAAGCTACACATTCATTACACAATTTGTTGCGGGTTCAAACTAATAAAAGTACCTACCTTGTGATTTGCTCCTGAATAGCCTCTTGATTGGTTTCAGCAAACAGATAAAGAAGAGTACAGCTGAAGTAGTGAGTGTGACTGTTGGGATACCGCAGCTGATTAGCAATGGCGTTGAAAAACAGGTAACGACCTAAAACAAAATGGTAATCAGTAAAGCTTACCAACAACAAAACAGGACAAGACAAGACATGGCCACTGCCAAAGCTCAGATAACAAAATAACTAACCACTAACTATGTAACGAACAAAAGTAAGTAAGTAAGTAAAAGAAAAAGTAAGTAGTTAGAAAATGCTAAACTTAATTCAAAGATTTGACATTCAAAAGAGATTCACTTCACTTCAATTCAATTCAATTCAATTCAACAGAATACAAAAATTAAGCTCCTGACATTTTTCAGCAAAATTAATTTTCTTACAAAATTAGAAACAGAATTCATCTACCTTCCGTGTCCAGATCAACGGCTAAATTCTGAAATATATCCATATGGGCTGTGTGAGTGATAGTGTTCATGCTAGATCGCTGATCCTTAGCATGAATGGCCTGAATAGCTTGGATGCCCACATAGAGCACAACAGCGTTCATCAACGGAACGTTATACTTTTGACCGGGTTCATTTGAAATCTACAAAATTAAATATACACAAACTATACTGGCATTTTTAGTGGGGGGGGGAGGTGAGGACGGGGTCCCAATTTGTCGGCCGGTCGCCCCAAAGTGTCGAAAAAATTTAGTTTTTAGGTCAAAGTTTCACAAATTTTCTCCAGTTTTAGCTGGACTTATAAGTTCATCTGAAGCTGAAAACAGCGATTTTTGCGTTTTTACCTTAAAAAAGCTAATTTGTCGCTAAAAGTTTAGGCAAATGCAAATTTATATCTTGAGCTCGCCCTCCCACTTTTCGGAAGCACCCAACTTCCCCCCTCCCAGCCATATAAATCGAAATAAACACTTTGGTTTCTGAAATCGATAATTCAAAGTCACCAACACCTGCCGATGTCTACCTATCAACAAATTAGTAGTAATGTAGATAAGATCGATGACTAACCACAAGTGCTTGGTTGACGTTCCTAAATTTGTGTCCTCCGGTTTCTGAAGTCGGTCTGCACTTGACCGGGCCGGATCCGGTCTTTAGTAGTAGAGCTACACGCTCCGCACAAAGTCAGTCGGAAACTAATTACATGTCTGAAACTCACGCACCTGCAGTTTGCTGCGTAGATCGGACACGAAATGCACAGGAGCCCGATTTTTCAGATAAGTGTCCAGTTCAGTTTTCAGTCCTTCTGGTATAACCTGGCTGAGATTGGTTCCGAGAATGCGTGGAGTCTGACTGATCTCCGGTAACTGATCAACCTAAACATAAATATAAATTGACGGAATATTATTATTTGAGAAAATTGATGGAATATTATTAATTTGAGAACAGTACAATTAAGCGGTCTACTTAAATCAAGCTTAACATGGTCAAAAGAGCTACGAAATCAGAAATACGTATATATACGAAATTATAACAAGAACCTTAAGATTCGGCATAAACGGATCCGGCAATCGCATATTTCTAGGATACGCAGACAGAATCAGATTTCGCAATTGCACACAGTTTGGCGGTATGATATCACACATAGCATAATGATAATCACAGAGCAATTCAGGAAAATCGTGCAGCAAAACCAAAAGAATACGCAGTGTACCCTAGAAAGTTGAAACAAAAAGTCAGCTATATATAATTACAATATGAAATATCATAAACAGGGATACATACCACGCATCCTATTTATCCAATGACTGCAAAGAGTACAAGATCGTAATACAGCTTTGTTTTTTAAATAGTACATCTTTATTTTGGTTGAAAAGAGATTAGAGAATCCAAGAAATCCTCTCATTATATACTGAAATACACAAGGTCAATAAAGCAGTTACTAAAAGTGAAAACATTCAAGCTTACAAAAAATTCTAAAACTATGACGAACCTTATAAACCATCTGAATGCTGCGAGAAGTTTCAATATTCTGAAGAAAAGGGGCCAAGAATTTCAAATGCTCCATTATTAGCTGAGCATATATAGCCCACGTCTGAAAAAATGCAACACACATAGATACAAGTACGTGGTAAACGTAACCACGTGGTAAAAGCCAAAAACACTGACTTTTAGATGATATATCAAAATCAGTCAATCATTTTTAGGTCACTTGTAGTTCTATCTTTTTTTCTGCATTGCGCTAATACAATTATGACGGATTATGACAAACTCCAACACTGACAGTACGTAAATAACACAACATTTTAAAATAAATATTCATAAAACTCGTAACAAGTACCGTCTGCATAAGTTGTGGAGTGCAGTTTAACATTTTTGCAATAAAACTACGATGGCCAACTATATCCAGCCAAGCAAAGGTGAAGCCAGGAACCTTTTGAGGACGCAGCAAATGCAGAGCATTGCTAGAAAGAGATAAGCACAAAATACTTATAATAATATGTCTTGCATGTAACCAGTTAGAAAGGCACGGTACCCGATAGACACAATTAGTTCGGAGAAGTCTTTATGGAATCTAATTTAAAGGTGGCGATAGTCATTGCTTACAGGCTCAGTTTATCCGGGTAACATTCAATTCCGGAATTTGTCAAAAATAGACAATACACTATATTTTATGTAACTAAATTCGAGAATAGGAATCAATTTGGGGCCTGACCAAGTTGTCAAAGATTTCCCAGTTACATAATGGATTATTTTCAAAGTCTTTGTTACAGCAGGTAGGTAGGTAGGTAGGTATAGTTACTTCCCGCCCGCTAGCCGGTGAGCTTTCGCGAGGCCCCACAAAGGAGACATTTACAGTAAACTGTAAATGTAGGAAGCTTAACTCGGAGAGCCACCCTCACGCAGTTGTAATGCTGCCTAAACTCAACGACTAAATGCTGCCTAAATGCTGCCTCAATGCTGCCTAAACTCAACAACGCCTGACTCAACACATCTTTTATTCAGAAAGCCGCATAGAGACAAAAGCGGAGCTGGCAACACAAATTTTGTGCCTGTCGTAAAAATATGAACAAAGCACCGGCACATACCAGAATAATCTCAAAATCTGAAGGATAATTCCTTCCATTAGTGGATCGGCTTCCGTCAGTTCCAAATACAGCATAATCAGAATACGATGATAGGGCAGTTGATGAAAATCAGTGTTTCTAACTTCATGGTCTTGAATCAGCACACCGGCAACAATCAAAAGAACCTAAAAAATTAGCACAAAACTTAACCTGTTTGCAAAGTTCAATAACGTGAGAACTGCATGGAATGGAATGGGGCCAGAAGCAAAATTAAAAAGTGTAAAAACAATACTAATATTATTACTCCTAACCCGTTTTAAATAATCACTCCTAAGTCCTTTTGGAGTTTAGCAAATTCCTTCTCAACACACATTTCGGATCAAGTGAACAATCCCCCCCCCCCAAATCTCAAGTAAACTGTCTCCCCAACGCAATATCTCCCACAAAACTAGGGCAATTTAGCTAAACGTTTGCAAGGCTGCTTGCTTAAAATAAACTATACATTGTTTCCCTTCTCTTCTTGCTATCACACAATGGCCTAGGAAAAAACCAGTAAAAAAATAAAAGAGTCAGCACCTTGTTCAGTAGATTCATCTTTGTCTGCATGTTATTTTCACCGGAATGGCGTACTAGTAGAGCCACCAGTTTCACATAGGCATCAATTGTATAGAAACAGCGTTGGCGAACAATTGTAGCCGTTGCAGGGTTCTGATCATTCAGAGAGCGATAGCTCAAATCAACACACATTTCCGTGCAGAGGCGGAAAAATCGGCTAATAATATCGTCAGTACGAAGAACACCGTTTGAATGCATCTGTAAAATAGAAGAAAATGGTAGTAACACATGGCGTACTAACGGTTCAGTGTATTAGAAATTCACAATTCTCCGTAAATGATAAAAACCAATTCCGAACTTTCCCGATTTCCGAAATCGAGAGTTCCTGACAAATCTAAAAATATATATTCTTGAGGTTTTTCTACACACCATGTTTTGGGCGTACCGTAAGTAACAAACTAACTGCCTTCTAAAGAATGGACAAAATAATAAAAAGGCAATAAAACAAAATATTATATTACTGTCATGCCTAATATATACGCCATAGCAGCTAACGAAAGATTCACACTAGTACGCCCCTACCTCCGCCACAATTGTCTGAAAGGCTCGGGAAGAGTCACGTCCCATGAGAGGCGAATGGTACATGCTAACCCAATTTCGGAGTATATTCTCCGCCTTCTCATGGAGACCAGGCGGGTCATCTCCCGAAATATTTGTCAGACTACTGCTGATCGTGGGAGCCGCAGAACTGCCAATAACTGGAGTAGATGAGGTCGGACCACCCAGGTTGAGACCAACAGCTGAAAAAACGAAGTAAAACATAAAATTATCCTCAAACAAAAGCACATAAAACACATTATTCAAAAAGCATGGGGAGAGGACCTGGGAAGGCAATAATCTTGTCGCCCTGAAGGAACTCGATTGTTGATACGTACGTCTCCCTTCTGTATCTACTTGCCCTATGTGTAGCGAAAAATACACTTAGATGACTGTCAATATAGGGGAAGAAATGAAAAGCTCCCTGTTTACATCTAACGTCAAGAGAAAGACCACGGACTAAAAGAGGTTAAAGCATATATACCTCCGAAAGCGGACTGCCCCGAGCCCACAACACCCGCAGCCAGTTTGTCCACAATATTAGATCCTCCCGGTGCCGGTGCTCCGGTCATCGGTGTCCCGACGGTGGCCGCCGTGGCAGCGGAAGGAGTTGGCCCAACCGAAGGCTGACTGCCTCCACTTAGAAGGGCCACCAGGTCAGTAGACCCACCACCAGTCCCACTACTGCCACCCATGCTGGCCGTAGCATAGGGAGCCGGAGTAGGCGTGCTGACGCTGCCAGTCTGCGTGGCTGAGCTGGTGAAGACCTGGGATCTGATTACATCCAACACTTGTGACAATGAACCAGACCTGAATACAAGGAATACAATACAATACATACATACAATACATGCAATACAATACTGAATACAATACAAGGATACAAGGAAACAAAGTTCAGGTAAAAAAGTTGTTTGCGCAGGGATAAGCGTGTTCACAAAGTTCATAGTTTTGTGGGACTGATATGTATATAAAATCACATTGTATCCTATGTTGTATATAATGTTGTATGTGCATATGTGAAGCCGGCAAACTGGACCCACGCCTTCTGCCGAGAAATTGGAAGAAAACCATTATATCCGGGACGCTATGCTTCAGATGAAGCATCGCAGTGGAATTCTTTCCTGCTGAAGTTGAACCTTGGATCAATTGGTCTCTGGTTCGACTGTCCCGAACGAAGTTAGACGAAGTTAGTTAAAGAATTAATACATGGCTTGCACTTTTAACTTTCCAAAAAATAATTTCGAGAATGAGAAAGTGTACTGATACGAATTCCACTCAGACTAAAAATAGGATCTAAGCTCATATTATATATGTGAATCATACCCATCTGTGCTCATGGGACGGTTGTGTGCAGTGAGTCGCATGAGGACTTCCATGGTATTGGACAAATCGCTCTCAGATAGGGCATTGCTCATTCTTTCCTCCACAAAGTACAATCGAACCAGCATGAGAGCAAAATTTGTAGCCTGTATGGAAAAAACAAAGACTTCTTTAAAAATAGTTATATGTACATGTTCCATCTGTCTAAATCAGATGACGTAATGCCCACTTTCTGGTACTGCTTTCTAAAGCTAAAATGTCAAAATTACTGTACTAACAAACCGAAAAATTTAGTCCATTCTCCATTGACTGTGCCAAGTGTATGTCGTAGGACACCATGTTCAACAACTGCTGACGTATCAAAACTGACACAGCATCCAAATTATAGCGAGAATTTGAACGACATTCCAGCACGCATCTCGTAACCTTAAAAACATGCGAAGCTTTCAAAATTGAGGCAAGCATCAGTAATACATAAAACATCATTCATAAATATACATAAACACATTTCATAGGAACTACCGGGGTTAAATACATAATACACACACTCAAGCACACTTCATACACCAGCTATATAGTATTCGATCGTTTCAAAATACATAAGTATATACCTGCTTTTGTAACCAAGGAGAGGTGAAAATCTGTGCAATACAGCGCAGCGTCAGCAGGTAGGAGTCACGCAAACGTGCCATCCATTCAAAAGGTTCTCTTGTCACCCGCTTGTACTTGTCCAGAAATTCTTCGACCACATGCTGAATTACACTCATGGCCGTATTGTGATCACGAGATGACTGTGACGCGGTAATTAGCATATCTCTCAGTGACTGCATGGCCTGAACCTGAACTACGTAAAAACAGATCGCAAAACAAAAATGTGGAGTGCAGTACAGCCAAGATAAGGATGCTGTGCGTAGTAGAGGCAGCCCTAAGGTTTGTAGCACTAAAAAGCTTTATATTTCGCAGAAA
Organism: Trissonchulus latispiculum; assembly: GCA_030248195.1. Classification (NCBI taxonomy): domain Eukaryota; kingdom Metazoa; phylum Nematoda; class Enoplea; order Enoplida; family Ironidae; genus Trissonchulus; species Trissonchulus latispiculum. Next base: position 42,282 of record JASAND010014735.1, read on the forward strand.
TCCACGGCTACATTAACTGTATATCCTAATAATAACATAAAAGAAAGGGAAGGTTTAATCAATCAAATAATCATCTTTCCTTACTCGAATTCCACATGGCGGTCATAGCCAAATTAACCGAGTTGCGGTAGTTAACCACAGCAATCTTGCTATCTTATCTACGACTATACCCACTCGACTAAAACCGTAATTAGTTAAAACTAATAAATAAATCTAGAAAAACTTAATTACTGAGAAAACTGAAAGGAAATTCCAGAATTTCCTACCGTTGAGGACGTGCTGGCCGGCAGATTGCTAGAAGTAAAGGATAACACCCAAGTTTCAATCTGCTGTACAACCTGGTGATAAAGCTGCTCCGGATCTTCAACAGAGGGAACAACGCTAGACGAAGCCATGCCTGTGGATATCTTATCCAGCAATGGATTATAATCTTGATGGGTGGGTGCACGAAATCCTAGAACAAATAAAACACACAACAGAACTAGATATTAACGGAATATATTCAATTTTACGAAATTTATTACAATCTATTTTCAGTATCTGTTTTCCATGAAATTTGAGAAAGCAGTGCTTCATCAAGTAGGAGCAATCGCGTTTTCATTTATACACTGAGCAGAGTTGTAAACTAAGCAGAATGCTTTATACAGCATCTTAAAGACTTGCAAACTAGGACTCAAAAACAACAACCTGAAAATAATGACTTAAGGTGCTGGTATCGCTTTGTGTAAATTTGACCCTATAGGCTTTAATTCTTTATGAAAGTGGATGAAACTTTCCAATATACTATTTCGGTGCTCTTTAACATTCTGGGACCAGTCCCGCATTTTTAGGTGCAAAGATAAGAAATTTTTGGTTTTTGCCATGATTCTCTCAGCACATAGTCGAGACACCAGATTGGCTGATGTGGCTGGAAAGAGGGCACAAAAATGAACATTTTTGCTTTTACAACTTTTGAGCTATCTCCAGTGGTTAAGTCAGTATAAGCAAAAAACCATTTTTGGGGTCCAAAAATGGCCGTTTTCGAGAAAATCAGTTTTTTCAAAATTACTGCCAAATCGTACGGACAATTTTGGTTTATTTATACTCGATCGATATACAGTCTCATTGCACATTTTATCAATGCCTATTAGCCGGAGTTTGTTGCTCTAAACTAGAGATTTGGCCGAAAAACCATTTTGGCAAAACTGCGATTATTTTGTTTTGAACATCGATTTCTCTAAAACTACTCAATGGATTCGCGTGATTTTTGGCAGAATGAAAATTCGCACTATTGCGGAGGGACATTTTTCTTGGTTTGAGCTAAAACATCTCCAGTTGCGAGAAAACTCAATGCAAAGTTGCGAAATTTTGTGTCACCGCACATTTAATGGATTTTCTTTACCGTCGAGACCTGCTGAGCCAAATCCAAAAAAATGTCCCTCGGCCCACATGTCCTTTATAGGACAGCACAAGAAAAATTTTTGGCCGATTCCACAGTTTTGAGAAATCCATGTTCAAAAATTTTTGGTCTATATTCAGCCTGTCAGATGTCAGTATGTCAGAAAATTTTAGCTATTATTTCCGGATTTTTACTAGTTTCGTACTCTCACGAGAATCTGCAGATTATAAGCTTTAAAATGATGTATAAAGCTCTTTCTAACTCACAAAATTGCGAAAGTTATGGCGTTTCAAAAAATAAGCACAAAAGCACTGCACAAAACGATACCAGCACCTTAAGACTAGCCTGTGTAAACCCAACAATGTCATCTTGAACAGAAAACAACTAGCCAAAAAGGACAAGTCTAAACAAAAGTTGTACCTGGCATTCCTTTGGCAAACTCTTCGTAGATACGAGCCTGCTGAGCAGTGATGGCGCCCACTTTCAGCCTAATCGGATCAGGCATTCGTTCTGCCTGAAATGTCAGCGCCCGTGAATCACAATAACGTCGTCCTTCGTTGCGGGCGTGTCGACGAGCGTCAAACTCAGCCTGCAAACGTCGATCAATTTCTGGAAAGCTGTTAGGGGATGGTGATGAAAAGAGTATTGGTGGGGTGGGTGTGTGGGGGAAAGAAAAAAAAGGAGAAAAACCCTGGGGAAAAATAAGGGAAAAAAAAATTGGGGAAAAAAAAAAAAAAAAAAAAAATTGTTGGGGAAAAAAAAAAAAAAAAAAAGGAGGGGGGGGAAAGAGTGCGCGTTAGCGCACTACCTAGAATAGGGAAATTTGCACGTTGTGCGCCTTATTGGAAACTGTTTTTTTAATAACTCACGGAGGAGTGGACCGATCGGGCTCAAACTCGGTGTGTGAAGAGCCTATGGGCAGGGGTACATGCTGTGAAAATTTGAGCCGAATCGGTCGAGCCAATCTCGAGATATGCAAATTAGGTGCTTTGGCCGCTACACAGTTCTCTCCATTTTTTCCCCCCACCCCTAGAGGTCGGAGGACAAAAAATTTCTATAAGGTTTTGCTATTTTTGTGGATAGAAAGTGCCGCAATTCTGGGCGAATTTTTCTTTTCGCCGTATGACCCCCCCATAGGTCTGTGTACTCCTAGGATTTTTCGATTTTTGACCCCCCCCGGAAAAAAACTAAGTCCGAAAATTTTATGTCCAGTCTACAGAGAGCTAGGCTCAAAGCCAGGTTCTCATATTGGGGTTATAGCATCGCCCCAAGGTGAAGATCTCCGGGAAACGAGATGGTGCTGTTTGGTGGTCTGTGGCGCCCTGGCCAGGGGTCACTAGTTAACGTGTAAAAGGGGGGGTCTGGGCCTACGGAGTAGGCAGCCCTATACATAAGAGCTGCTGGGCTGAGGTTTCGTATTCGAATAGGAACCCCTATATGGTGAATCTAAATGGCCCATTAGTTTTGCTCTATCACCTATCCGTGGGGCTGGGGGGCACCCTGATGGAGGTGGGCCCTACCGTGTCGCAACTCCAACTTTAACCTCTTCTACAGAAATATCTACAGTGAGCAGGTCTCTCTTATTTGGGGTTTGGGGTGGGGTGCGGGAGCACTACAGCATAGGCTATAGTAGGTTTCGCCCGGACCCCTGTGGCGCCCTGCCCAGGGGTCCGGACCGTGGACCATGCCCAAAATGGCCAAAAATCGATTTTTCCAAAAGTGGTCAAGTTTGGTATCAAATGAAAGCCCTTGGTGAGGCGAACATTTTTTGTCATTGGAGGACCCCTCCAAAGTGGCCCCAGTGGCCTGTGGCGCGCTGACCAGGGTCCGGACCGGTCCAAAATGGTCAAAAATCGATTTTTCCAAAAGTGGCCATGTTTGGTATCAAATGAAAGCCCTTGGTGAGGCGAACATTTTTTGTCATTGGAGGACCCCTCCAAAGTGGCCCCAGCGGCCTGTGGCGCCCTGACCAGGGTCCGGACCGGTCCAAAATGGTCAAAAATCGATTTTTCCAAAAGTGGCCATGTTTGGTATCAAATGAAAGCCCTTGGTGAGGCGAACATTTTTTGTCATCGGAGGACCCCTCCAAAGTGGACCCAGCGGCCTATGGCGCCGTGACCAGGGTCCGGACCGGTCCAAAATCGATTTTTTGAAAAGTTTTCATGTTTGGTATCAAATGAAAGCCCTTGGTGAGGCGAACATTTTTTGTCATCGGAGGACCCCTCCAAAGTGGCCCCAGCGGCCTGTGGCGCCCTGACCAGGGTCCGGACCGGTCCAAAATGGTCAAAAATCGATTTTTCCAAAAGTGGCCATGTTTGGTATCAAATGAAAGCCCTTGGTGGGGCGAACATTTTTTGTCATTGGAAGACCCCTCCAAAGTGGTCCCAGCGGCCTGTGGCGCCCTGGCCAGGGTCCGGACCCGTCCAAAATGGTCAAAAATCGATTTTTCCAAAAGTGGCCATGTTTGGTATCAAATGAAAGCCCTTGGTGAGGCGAACATTTTTTGTCATTGGAGGACCCCTCCAAAGTGGCCCCAGCGGCCTGAGGCGCCCTGACCAGGGTCCGGACTGGTCAAAAATCGATTTTTTAAAAAATTTCCGACTTTGGTATCAAATGAAAGGCCTTGGTGAGGCGAACATTTTTTCTCATTGGAGGACCCCTCCAAAGTGTTCCCAGCGGCCTGTGGCGCCCTGGCCAGGGTCCGGACCGGTCAAAAATAGAATTTTTGAAAGTTTTCCAAGTTTGGTATCAAATGAAAGCCATTGGTGAGGGGAACATTTTTTCTCATTGGAGGACCCCTCCAAAGTGTTCCCTGCTGCCTGTGAAGCCCTGACCAGGGTCCGGACTGGTCAAAAATCGATTTTTTAAAAAATTTCCGACTTTGGTATCAAATGAAAGCCCTTGGTGAGGCGAACATTTTTTCTCATAGGAGGACCCCTCGAAAGTGGTCCCAGCGGCCTGTGGCGCCCTGACCAGGGTCCGGAATGGTCAAAAATCGATTTTTTAAAAAATTTTCGACTTTGGTATCCAATGAAAGCCCTTGGTGAGGCGAACATTTTTTGTCATTGGAGGACCCCTCCAAAGTGGCCCCAGCGGCCTGAGGCGCCCTGACCAGGGTCCGGACTGGTCAAAAATCGATTTTTTAAAAAATTTCCGACTTTGGTATCAAATGAAAGCCCTTGGTGAGGCGAACATTTTTTCTCATTGGAGGACCCCTCCAAAGTGGTCCCAGCGGCCTGTGGCGCCCTGACCAGGGTCCGGACTGGTCAAAAATCGATTTTTTTTAAAATTTCCGACTTTGGTATCAAATGAAAGTCCTTGGTGAGGCGAACATTTTTTCTCATTGGAGGACCCCTCCAAAGTGTTCCCAGCGGCCTGTGGCGCCCTGGCCAGGGTCCGGACCGGTCAAAAATAGAATTTTTGAAAGTTTTCCAAGATTGGTATCAAATGAAAGCCATTGGTGAGGGGAACATTTTTTCTCATTGGAGGACCCCTCGAAAGTGGTCCCAGCGGCCTGTGGCGCCCTGACCAGGGTCCGGAATGGTCAAAAATCGATTTTTTAAAAAATTTTCGACTTTGGTATCCAATGAAAGCCCTTGGTGAGGCGAACATTTTTTCTCATTGGAGGACCCCTCCAAAGTGGTTCCAGCGGCCTGTGGCTTCCTGAGTAGGGTCCGGACTGGTCCAAAATCGATTTTTTGAAAGATTTCTAACTTTGGTATCAAATGAAAGCCATTGGTGAGGGGAACATTTTTCTCATTGGAGGACCCCTCTAAAGTGTTCCCAGCGGCCTGTGGCGCCCTGGCCAGGGTCCGGACCGGTCCAAAAATCGATTTTTTTCAAAAGTGGCCTACCGCACATCATCAGCCATTTAGAAAATTGCGTAAAACACTCATTTGCGTTCTCAAATTCGCATATAAGAGCCTGCTATTTAAATCTCTGTGTCCCCACGCGTGCCGCTGCCCCCCCCCCCAAATATCGGCAACCGATCAGAGAACTGCATTAAACACTCATTTGCGTTCACATATTCGCATATGAGAGCCTGCTATTTAAATCTCTGTGTCCCCACGCGTGCCGCTGCCCCCCCCCAAGCCCCAAATATTGGCAACCGATCAGAGAACTGCATTAAACACTCATTTGCGTTCACATATTCGCATATAAGAGCCTGCTATTTAAATCTCTGTGTCCCCACGCGTGCCGCTGCCCCCCCCCCAAATATCGGAAACCGATCAGAAAACTGCATTAAACACTCATTTGCGTTCACATATTCGCATATAAGAGCCTGCTATCATAGGGGTCGCGGCAGCGACCCCTATAATATATATGTGTGAAAAGTGGCTGGAGACAGTGTAAAATAAGCTGCGCAGAAGCTGCCCAAAATCCTGCGCAGATCCTGCGCAGATTTCATGCGCAATTTGTAGAGCACATCGAGTTTAGTATGTCTGTGAAGTTTCAGCCCCGTATCACTTACCGTTAAAAAGTTGCGCCCCGGACCGGTTGTGGCGGCGATGTTTTTTTTCCGGTTTCTCCTATTTGATGGTTGTATTGTACGTAATGTTCGCCGCTTTCACGTTATCTGCAGCGGTGGGCCAACCTGAAGGGCTATGGGGTCTAGTAGTACCCTCTAAAGAATTTAAGAATCACAACTTTTTTTGCGCCGCAGCTGCGCCACAGCGCCGCAGTGGCGCCGCAAAGTCGGCTCATAGCGAAAAGTGACCATTTTTGTGGTCGTCGCTCAGGTCGAACGTTACGAGCTGGAGCTAATTTCCTTTTATGTTCAGAAATTACATATATTGAACTAACTAACGGTCCAGGTTGCGTTTCTCTATCACTTCTCTAGCGACCACAGTGGCCCGTCAAAGATGGCGAAAATTCGAAAAATGAAAAATCGAAATTTCTCGCTATCTATTTAACTTTGAAAGCTCAAATCTTCCATACAACGGTTTTCTGGCACGGAGAATCGATTCCCGCAGTCAGTTTTACCGTCAGACCCACCCATCTTGCTGGGCTGGTTCCACTTTGCCGTCGGGAGGGTCAAGTCGGAAACCGCTTCCTGGAGGTCCATAGTAGGCTCTACCTGGCCTCTCAAAACTTTGTCTATAGGGGTTTTCTGGTGTGCCCAGCTCATTCCCGGTATCCGTTTTGCCGTCCGACGAGTCTGTATTGCTGGGCTGGTTCTACTTTGCCGTCTGGAGGGTCAAGTCGGAAACCGCTTCCTGGAGGTCCATAGTAGGCTCTACCTGGCCTCTCAAAACTTTGTCTATAGGGGTTTTCTGGTGTGCCCAGCTCATTCCCGGTATTCGTTTTGCCGTCCGACGTACCTATTTTGCTGGGCTGGTTCTACTTTGCCGTTTGAAGGGTCAGCCGGGTGGGAGGGTCAAATGGTCGAAAATAAAGTTTCTCAAAAGTGGTCAAATTTGGTATCAAATGAAAGCCCTAAGTGAGCTGAGCAACTTTTGTCCTAGAACTGCGTACCCAAAGTGGCTGTAGAGTGCTGTGGTGGGGTGGGGTGGGGACTTAGGCGATTTTGGGTCAAAAATAAAAGTTTTCAAAAGTGGTAAAATTAGGTATCAAATGAAAGCCCTAAGTGAGCTGAGCAACTTTTGCGGTGTCGGATTTATGCCTTTCTCAACCGGAATTTAAAGGATAGACATAGGCCCAACACACATATTATCCCCTTTTGTGCGGAGCATTTTTGTTACTTGTTTAAATCTCTGTGTCCCCACGCGTGCCGCTGCCCCCCCCCCAGATATCGGCAACCGATCAGAAAACTGCATTAAGCACTAATTTGCGTTCACATATTCGCATATGAGAGCCTGCTATTTAAATCTCTGTGTCCCCACGCGTGCCGCTGCCCCCCCAAATATCAGCAACCGATCAGAGAACTGCATTAAACACTCATTTGCGTTCACATATTCGCATATGAGAGCCTGCTATTTAAATCTCTGTGTCCCCACGCGTGCCTCTGCCCCCCCCCCAAATATTGGCAACCGATCAGAGAAATGCATTAAGCACTCATTTGCGTTCACATATTCGCATATAAGAGCCTGCTATTTAAATCTCTGTGCCCCCACGCGTGCCGCTGCCCCCCCCCCCAAATATTGGCAACCGATCAGAGAACTGCATTAAACACTCATTTGCGTTCACATATTCGCATATAAGAGCCTGCTATTTAAATCTCTGTGTCCCCACGCGTGCCGCTGCCCCCCCCCCAAATACTGGCAACCGATCAGAGAACTGCATTAAACACTCATTTGCGTTCACATATTCGCATATAAGAGCCTGCTATTTAAGTCTCTGTGTCCCCACGCGGCGCCGCTACCCCCCCTCCCTTCCGCACATCATCAGACATTCAGAAAATTGCGTTAAACACTCATTTGCGTTCTCAAATTCGCATATAAGAGCCTGCTATTTAAATCTCTGTGTCTCCACGCGTGCCGCTGCCCCCCCCCCCTTCGCACATCATCAGCCATTCAGAAAATTGCGTTAAACACTCGTTTGCGCTCTCAAATTCGCATATAAGATCCTGCTATTTAAATCTCTGTGTCCCCACGCGGAGCCGCATTCCCCCCATCGTCACATCATCAGCCAGCCATTCAGAAAACTGCGCTAAACCCACGATTTTGCGGTCTAAAATTTGCGTTAAAAGTGCCCTTAAAACAGTCTGCCATTTTGATTTCTATCCTCTCCCCCCGCCACTCCCGCCACTCCCCCCGCACATCGTCAGCGATTCAGAAAATTGCGTTAAACACTCGCTTTTGTGGGCACAACTTTGCATAAAAGGTCCTAATAAAAGTATTTTGGATTTTATCCTAACCCACTCGGCGCCACTAGCCTCTCCGACATTGCTACACACATCTTATCCGGGAAAATGCCGGTTGCTTATTAAAGTCGAAAAGTAATACGTATGTGATCTACAGCGGAAAAATACAAGAAACTAGTAACAAAAATGCCCTAACGGTCATTGCTAAAGGGGAGAATAGGGAAATGCTGCTAAAGCGGAAAAATGCCAATAGTTTCGTGCAGATTAATGTCTACTCAGCGCATAAAATTATTGAAACCAGCTTTTTGGCACAGAATAGGGAATCTAGCCAGCGCCTAAAATGATTGAAACCAGCTTTTTGGCGCAGAATAGGGAATCTAGCCAGCGCCTAAAATGATTGAAACCAGCTTTTTGGTGCGGAATAGGGAGTCTAGCCAGCGCCTAAAATGATTGAAACCAGCTTTTTGGTGCAGAATAGGGAATCTAGTCAGCGCCTAAAATGATTGAAACCAGCACTTTGCTGCGGAATAGGGAATCTAGTCAGCGCCTAAAATGATTGAAACCAGCTCCTTGGTACCGAATAGGGAATCTAGTCAGCGCCTAAAATGATTGAAACCAGCGTCTGGGGTAGAATAGGCGCCTCTCGCCATCCACCCTATTCGCGTGACCTCGAAGACTTCTCGTAGAATGAACTTAGCCAATAAGCACTTGACATTTGCGTGTATACCTGTGTCACATAGGCTGTGTGTAAGTGTGCGTGTAAGTGCATCAGCAGTTCCTCGTGAAGTTCGAAAAAACCAGTTTACTTTAGGTAGAGGGAACCTTGGCTTGCACATGTTGCTCAGGAGGTTAAACAAACTTTATCATGGAACAAAATTTATCATGTTAAATATATATACTTACGCGTTTATATATGTATTGTATGTGCTATATATATACGCTATCGTGGTGGAGAATTTGAGTGGACTTGACGAAGCCAAATGCGTTTATGTACATATATACAGTACGTAGACGTATTTTATCTTAGGGGCGCGGTAAATAATTTTTTTCATAGCGACTGATTCATTTTCATTTCATTCAGTCACAGCGGAGCCCACATTACATGACACCATCACAGTGTTCAGTCCAGCAGACTGCTCCTTGTGCGGAATTATATACTTCATCATTTCTACTCACAAGTTATCTCATAAGCCTTCTCAATCCAAACCAACCGAACTTACGCCATTGCGATTGAGTACGTATCTGAGCACTTCACGCGAATAGGGTGGATGGCGAGAGGCGCCTATTCTACCCCAGACGCTGGTTTCAATCATTTTAGGCGCTGACTAGATTCCCTATTCGGTACCAAGGAGCTGGTTTCAATCATTTTAGGCGCTGACTAGATTCCCTATTCCGCAGCAAAGTGCTGGTTTCAATCATTTTAGGCGCTGACTAGATTCCCTATTCTGCACCAAAAAGCTGGTTTCAATCATTTTAGGCGCTGGCTAGACTCCCTATTCCGCACCAAAAAGCTGGTTTCAATCATTTTAGGCGCTGGCTAGATTCCCTATTCTGCGCCAAAAAGCTGGTTTCAATCATTTTAGGCGCTGGCTAGATTCCCTATTCTGTGCCAAAAAGCTGGTTTCAATAATTTTATGCGCTGAGTAGACATTAATCTGCACGAAACTATTGGCATTTTTCCGCTTTAGCAGCATTTCCCTATTCTCCCCTTTAGCAATGACCGTTAGGGCATTTTTGTTACTAGTCTTCACAATATGTTCGGTGATGGTCAAGGAAGGACGGATGGCCCGATCTGCAACTGGTCCAAGCAGGTCACTCACTGCCCGTTCGATGGCGCGTGGCACTAAGCTCTTCAGTGGTGGATTAAATTGAAACAAAGCCAACTGAAGAACAAAAAGAAATTAAATATATATACTCAGATTAAAAATCAGTACATAGGTACACCAATTTATTGGGCTGAAGAACAGGGCACTGTCTGAAAATTTAGAGACAACATGAAAGTATGTAAAAAAAGATAAAATGAAAGCAAAATCTCCAAGTTACATTAATTAAGTACAAAGCAGGTGTCGTTGAAAACGTATTGCACAAACCGAAGCATTGATTGTAATCAGGCTCTGAATGTGCTGAAACACCACACTAATCTCATTATAGCCATATTTTGGCTGCGAACTGGTCGAAGCAGTGGACTGGGGAGTCACAGAACCGCCTGAAACATCAGAACAAATACTTGAAACACTGTAAGCCATAAACAGCAAGTAATCAAGCCATCGAGCTATGTACACCACCTTTACTGCGATATAGAACGCTCTATTTACATAAGATTAGTATCTCGCTCAATCCTTATGTTTCAAAAACAACTGCTAATATTATGTTCCTAAAGCATAAAGATCTGAAAACAACATTACGTACTACATTCTTTTTATAACATTAACAGCAAAACGTTTGTACGATAGATAGGTTAAATACCATGTTCCACAGATGCATGCGGCTGACTAACAGGCCCGCCTGCAGTGGATCCAGAGTCAGAATGAGGCAGTGGCGACGAGCCCACGTTGACACCGGCGATGGGTTTCTCCAATTTGACCGGATTACTCAGCTGTTGCTCAAGTCGAATCAGCCTTTCCGTGTCCTTGAGTACAGTACCAGGCGTCAAACTCTGAAATGAACCAGTTTAGTGGTTTTGGAAAAAAACGGGAAAGCGAGAACAAAGGCTATTATAAAGCACATTGTGTGGCTATAAATCGAAGCAAAAAAAACTTAGAAAAACAACAGACATTGCAGAAAGCCATTGGATAGAGTCATTTCCTATTATTCAAGATTTTCAAAGATATCATATCACAACGAAATAATTTTCACCAAGAAAGTTATATAGACTTCTTTATGACTGCAATCCTTTTGCCAAGCCAAACCTACCGAAATGTCAACTTTGAGTCGTTTGCAGAGAACTTCAATCTCAAACTTGAGATTAAGACGCAAATCTGGTTCTCGATGAAGCTCAGCCAGAACGTTCAAAATTGCCATTGTCCAAGGACAAGGTGGAAGAAAAGCCTGAAATAAAAATCAAAAATGGGCAAGTGGTAAGAAGCGATTACTAACCATTCTACTGAATACTCCCAACACAGCTGCGAGTTGCAATTATCATTGCAATTGCAATTGCATGTCGGTCAGTAAAGGAAGGACCTTTTACCACAACGAGTTAAACCAGCTGAAGAAGTTAAACTTGATCTCAATTGTATCGATCAATAGGGTTAAAGAGTAAAAACAGTTAACTGGATTAAACGGAGTTAAACTGGGTTGAACCAAACCAGAAAATTGTTCATCTTTGAACTCCCTTGCAAAAAAAGCTTAAGAAAAATATAACAGCAATCAACACTAAAAGTTCCTATGAAACTAGCCACAGCAAAAAACTAAACAAAATAGTTTACTTTGGCATTTTCGCAAGCTTCCAATATTTTGGCCACAAAAGGTACCACATAAAGCAGTTCCTGTTGCCCTTTATAGTAAGCTTCCAACAGCAAAGACTTTACATCCAACGACTAAAACCAAAAGTAACGTTTACGTATTCACTTTTAACATTATTGTAGCAACAATAACAACAAATATTTCACGTTTTCTAAACAATTCGTTATTGTCTTACAATTACATTCACGGAATCGACAAAGGTGCGTACCTTCAATAGAATAGGCTTATTTTTCCCAAGTGCAATGATACCCAACCAATGACCCAAATTTTTCAACAGGGTTCTATCAGAGAAATTGGTAACAGCTTTGTCACTTCGAAGCAAAATCTGAAAAAATAAAACAAAAGGGGGTTAAAACGCCAAATCAGACAAAATTCATCAAATAACTTTAATACTACAAAGCCTCAACAAATTCTTCCCCACAAAATGTAAATTAGTTAATCAAACTTATTGGTGCGGATTCGCACCCAAATCTGGTTGGTTTTATTTAAGTAATGGACATTAAATGTCGCTGTTGTGGTACTTGTGTTCTATTGTTTATGTTAACCACTTTATGAAAATCCTCCGCTTGGAGGATCTCTTATGAAAAGCTGTCATCGCTCAGGATGACGGCACCTTATCGCAAACCCTGCGTTTACGTTAGGGTATAATCACTGATCTTTCACTGAGTACAGCTTAATTTATCACTGCTTTTGTCGTGTCTATTGTATCAATGTATATACGTATTTATGCACTAATTGTATGCGTGCTTCTAACATCACGTATATATGCCTGGAGTTGGTCGTCAGGCGACGAAACGACTTTTTATCTAAAAATGGGTGGTTAATTTAATCACTAAAATAACCTGATTGTAAGCAACTGATGAGTCCCACAATCAGGTCAGTCGGGCATAACAAGGCGGTCCGTATATGAAAATGATGCACTTATATATGTAATCTGGCACAATGCTCTTGCACTTCTTATTTCTATACCGCAACAGTCTACAATTTTACTGGCATAATTTTATTAATATAGTCCACATTAATCTTTATTTTGTTTTGTGGTTCTTTAATTAGTCAACAGTCTACACACATCATCTAAACCACCTTCAAGATCAGTACCTTAATATTTCTATACGTCTCCTTGAGAACAAGCGCATTAAATTCCTTTTTGGCCAAAGCATCCAACAGTGAGGAATAAAGTGGATGAAAGTTTGGTTCAATGCTGACCCGTTTCATGACCATATACTGAGCCAACCACGGCAGATATTCTTCTGACAAGGCAGACCGAAGCTCTTCCATCTGGAAAAAACCAGTACCTACGCCGGCGGTCAAGATAGTGGAATGGCCAGACTTATTACGATGTCCATTAAATGACATACGAAGTCGATTTAGCACAGTTTTTTAAACGAAGTGTCTGCTTTACTCAGACTTGACTCAGCTCTGACTATTAATGTGAAAAACCTAGTGCCAGTACACGCATTTTTTCAAAAAAATCAGTGGAGAACAACGCAGACTCTGTTCGTAGCTCCAATCTAGCCAAGTTGCTAAAAGCAAGTCAAACATCACTGTTTGAACATGAGGACCACAAAAAATGTGCCAACTCAGTTACACATATATATCGGAAAGCCGACACACCTTTTGGGTCAAATTAGCCTTGCTGAGATTGTTGAACAAAAAGGCAACTCTGTCCACAAAGTTATCCGGAGGTTGAACCACCTTTTCCGTGGCATTGACCAGAGTTCCAATATCTGCAGTTGCCAATGACTACAAATAAAATTATCTGCAGTTACACAGTTAACACTGGTGCTGAAAAGAGGTCCAATATAAAACGGTTAAGAAAATTCTGCAAAATTATAAAGACTTATCTACCCAGGAGAACGATGAGTATTGCTTACATCACAGACAAAACTGCTTAACTGAGTACTAATACAACTCTTAATTTTGTCGCCTCCAAGTAAGTGTACAAGTGTCGTTCGTTAATAGGGTTTTTTTAATCTGTCTGACATTGCGAGATTTAGCCATCAAAGAGGTGTAATTTAGTCACTGTTTTCCAATACTTTCCTAGTTAGTCACTAACTTAGTCCTTTTCCATGAAACATGACCTAGTACTACTAAAACTGTGCACCAGAGACACGAGACAGTTTGAGCCAGTCTTACCACTTTGTTGACTGAACGCGCGGCACTGCTCGATTGCGCAGCCGCAGTAGTGGTAGCCGCAGTGGTTGCAGCCGCTGTAGAAGGAGCCGCAGCTGTGGTGACAGATGGCGCCTTGAAGGAGCTGTTTGTGCGTTCGTTCGAGGCCGCGGCATTCGTTTCCTCGTGCAGCTTGTAGGCCTGCTGGGCTCCGGGCCAGGTGAAATTCCCGCCCGGCGTATCTGGTCTCGAGGTGACCGACGAGGGCGGATCCAGACTCTGTGCTCCACTGTTTACATACTGTAAACAAAAGCAAACAATGAGAAAGGCTACGCAATAATTTTAATTGGCATTAATAAAGTTTAATTTATAGCAAGCTCGTGTCAACGAATTGCAGGGTGTTTTTAGTGGGGGGGCCCGGGCCTAAGTTTTTTTGGTCAAAAATAGAGTCGTTTGCAGAAATGAACAATAGTTTTGACGACGCCAAAATAAAAATGACGAAAGAATGACCAAGCTAAAATGTGGAAGTAGCACTCAAATTAAAAAAGAATGCAAAGTTTCTATCATGTTGTAACAGTGGTTTTTCAAAAAATTTCTCAAATTTTGGGGGCTACCGCCCCCAAAACCCCGCTCTATAGACTTTGTGATTTATGTTAAGCTTCACGATGTTTGAATACTCAATCAGTATATATTATGTTACAAAGCCATAGATTACGAGACTTTATGCTACATCCTTCAATTGCATTTTTGATGCATGTTTCTCATATCATTTTCGCTCAATATTTTTTCTATAACTTTCTCTTCAGATTTTCTCGGCTAGAATGGAATCAGAGCTTATATTCGTAAGTACCAGTATGTTTAAGAACTTTTACTGCATAAATGCTAAAAGCTACTAGATAGATCTGGATGGCAGCCCCGTCGTCGCGATTTGAATGTAAGAAAAGTAAACAGGAAAAACAGAAAAAGGCATATCCACAAAATTTCGCGAGCGCGTATACATACGTATATTTCCAACGTTTTACCAGATTTTTGGATAGATAAGCTTAAAAAGTCATTCGATTTTAGCAAAAAATTCTTATTTTATACTCAAAAAGTGTATATTTTAAAAATTTTCTCGTTTCTGCAAAATAAAAAGAATTAAAGATTTGAAGAATGATTTTCATCCAAAAAGCAAAAAATTTCTGAAACTTCTGGATCGCTCAGCCCAAAATCCCCCGCATTGTATAGGGCCATTCTTATCATTGTTAATGCTCAAGGTCATGTCACATAAATATACATAGACACCAGATATTTGTACGTAAGTACGTAAGTTAGAACATATACTTGCGGGGCAGTGTGAAACATGAAGCAACACACGCCAACAAGGTAAAAATTAAACCGAAATTACGAATATAGCCAAAAATGAAAACAAAACTGTATTTCTGGAAAAAACTTATTTTTGACGTTGGACAAATAAAAATGACGTTCAGAAAATAAAAATGACGAAAATTTGATGAAATCCGATTTTGGAAAAAACGCTGGGCCGGGCCGGGCCCACCCCCTGAAAATGGCTTGCCCTCCCGAAATCGCCCCGGGAGTTTTTGGGGGCCCAAATTTTTGCCAAAAATAGGCAAATATTCAAAAGTTTTAAAACATGGCTATTAGCTTAAATCCTGGCATTTTTGAGAACTGTTTGCGTTTCTACGTGTACAATACACCAAAATATACCAATTTTTAGCTCAGTTTTGAACCGAAAACCCCCCGAAAACTTCTTCCCTCCCCGCCCCCCCCCCCGGATAAAAACACTAAAAAATACACTAGAATTGTGGCAACGAATCCAAGTATTTACCTCCACTAGGACCACCTAGTCCAACTGATCTTAATATATAGTAGTGAAGGTATATACGTCAATACACAACCAAGATTGCCAATACATTGAGAAAAAATTCTTGTGCAATATCAATTATATCCAGCTATGGATGGGTACAAATATAAAAACAAACACGAAGTTTGCAGACAAACGACAGTGTACTTCTTAGGGACTTTTTCCGGAAGAGGGGGATTTTGGAGGACATGCTTTTGCAAAAAACGCCAAAAATGAGTATATTTTGTCACATTTGCATGGTTTTCAAAAATTCCTTGGTTTATGCTAAAAATAAGAAGTTTCTTGAAAAAATCTCCCACGAATTTTCAAAAATTGACGATTTTTGGCTAATATTTGGACACTCATAAAAACATCTCGGACGGTGAACCAAAAACCGCCAGGAAGGGAGGGGGGACTGATCAGTTTGGTGAAAAAGACCACCTGGACGAGTGGTTCTACATCAGCAGCCACGGCTTAGCCTTAAGATAGAGAGAGATTCGTAGATAGGTGTTTTCTAGGAGTTTATGTATCCTGTATTTATGTCATGTGTGGACGCTTCAAGCAAGTCTTAACGATTATGTAGTAAACTGTACATTAAGTCAATGTTACTCAGTACGATGGAGAACAGATACTACGTGCTACAGACGCATTCAGACGAGTTAGGTGCTTCAATCATACTGACCACTCTGCCAGACTGATACAAGTATTCGGCGGGCGTCGTCAGTGGCGCACCGACATACTAGTTGCAGCTTTAGGTTTTTGTGCTTGGGTCTTTTGGGCTTTATTTAATACATGCAAGGCTTTATGCATGCAAGCAAAAAACAAAAACATTCCCCCGTTATATCATTAACATAATTATATTTATGGCCTGTGCCCAGTAACTTCATCGGGTGCCAGGTGGCACATAATTATATCGGTGGTAAAAAGCCAGACTGTACAGTGGTTTTGATAATCAGTAATTATAGCGGTGGCGTGAAGCCAGTAACTGCATCTATAGCATGTCCTTAAGCCTACCTCGATAATCGCTTTGGGAAACTGAGTAAAATGGGGAATCTGCTGAACGTGCTGACAATATTTGGGATACTCCTTCAGTCGTGACTTAAACTGATCCAAAGCGCACACTCCGAAATTAAACATTTTTGATCCTGGTTCTTTTCGCATGGCTTCCAGAACACAACGCAATGCAATGGCAAATGGCAACTTTCTGAAATAAGCCAGCGAAATCGGAAAGACATGTGACAAATAACTCTATGAAATTCAATATTTATAGAAGGCGCTGATAGGTGTCAGATCAAACTATATCGATTATTGTAGAAACTCGAAACTCGATCGAGTAGAAACTAGAAACAGAAAAGTTAAATTTAAACCAAAGTATTTGATTACTAAAAATTGTAAAATGTTATATAGGCAAGCTCCCAATGAAAATCATACCAATAACTATCTAACAAGAACACACTTACGTTATTAAATTTTCTCTAATTATTCCTCCAAATAACAGGGCAGTAATGTACAGTTCTTTGTCCGGATACTGAGGGAAGAATCTATACTCTTCGAATAAATTCTTTAGCATACACGCAAAGACATCCTAAGAAATAAGAGCGCGACATTACGGTACACAGTTCAGTCGTCAGACAGTCTAACAATCACACCGACCGATTTAAGTCGTCATTAATGAAAAATTATAACGAGGAGCTTAACATGAACGTCGCAGCAGATTTACTTGACAGCAAAAGCAATGTTATTTATATTATGATCCCTTTTATTCTGCAGCCTTCGTCATAGCGAAGGAAACAGTTAACTGTACATTAGGTTCTTTCTAATCAGTCGAAATAATCAAAAGCCAAATTTATTTGCCAGTCCAGGCGTAAGCATTACTTCAAAAATAAACTTTAACGGTAAAATATTCTCGAATAGTTCAGTACAATAATACAATACAGTACAATAATTAAGTGTCAGCAGTTCTGTGCATGAGTGGGTTGCAACTTGCCTCTATTATTTTAATTCTTATAATATTCTGCGTAAACTGTACATAGAATGAACACGTCAGATCAGAACCGTTGAAAATAAATCTTAAATTAAGAGTTCCCGCGAGTTCGCGCTGACTACTTTTTCCAATTTCTTCAACATTAGAGTATTCCGGGAGTGCTTGGTGATCGCTTTTATAGCATACATACTTTCAGACGAATATTCGTTAATTCAAAGCAAAACAGATCAGTGAAAGTAGGCAACCCAAATAACCTACAGAAACGAGGCCGCAAAATTATACTGAAAAAGATACCCGTTCACGATCGCTAGCCGAAGCCTTGAATCGTTTCAGTACATCCAGAAACTGCTCGATGCTCATGGTGGGCTGAGGTGGCTGAGTATAGATCTGCTGAAAGTAGGAATTGGCCTCCTCCTGAACCTCATCCGAGAAGGTCTTCTGTATGTCCAGGTCTCCCTCGGCAGCCGCCTGTCCGCCGCCGCCTGGCATCGCAGCGTTCCCACCGCTCCCAGCACCACCACCACCGCTACCACTACTGACATGTATGCCTGGGCCTGGTGTTACAGAGGTATCTGCTGAGGGATTAGCTGAATAAATAAAAGTTATGTTGAAAACCTTTTACAAACAAACAGACAGACAGTATAGCTGTCGCAGTCTAAAAGCATTTTTCGTCTAATTGCAATTAGACGGAGAATTTCAGTCTAATTGCAATTGGGCTAGACTAATAGCATGAGACTGAGCGAAATGCTGTTAGACTGAAAATTTTCAGTCTAATTGCAATTAGACGTACTATTGTTCGTCTAATTGCAATTGGGCGAACAGAGCCTCGTCTAATTGCATTTTGATGTAAAATGTTTTGGTTTATGTATAAGAACAGCGCTTCACTGTAACTGTATACGGAGAAGGGCACATAAAGTCGAAAAGATATTTTAAGTATAGCTTTAAAAGCATAAATATTATAAACACTTTTCGTTTAGATATTGAAAACTTGAAGACGTTAGTGCACACATCTATATATAATTTACTTTTAATTTTAAGACATCCAAAAACTTTCAAACCTTGACCAATCGAACTTTAATTTGGATTGCAAGTATTGAGCACTGGGGAGGAAATAATTTTAACAAGAAAATTCATTTTATTGCATACAAGGTTTTGGTTTTGTGGGGGTTCGCAGTTATTTGTGAATTACTGTTACAGTTTTGAAAGAATGTTATATACTGTTTACTGTTACTTTTTTATTTTAACCCATTTTTACTTGGAGGGGTTCTATGCAATAATAAAAATGTGCGTGTAATATAAAAATATTGTGAAAATTATTGTATAAAAACTTGAGATCCAAATCTTAGTTAAAATCAGTCAGATCTTACAGTCAAAATTTGAAAATTTTAATCTTTTGAAAGTCTTCAAATTCTGATAAATTGTAGATAATTTCTACTGTTTTCAAAAGCCTTTGGAGTATCCTTTATATCCTTTAAAGTTTTCACGTTTCCAATGTCTAATTCTAATTCTATATACTATGCTTTCAAAGCTATTCTTAATGACGTAATATTTTTTAGACTTTATGTGCCCTTCTCCGTATACAGTTACAGTGAAGCACTGTTCTTGTACATAAACCAAACCATTTTACATCAAAATGCAATTAGACGAGGCTCTGTTCGCCCAATTGCAATTAGACGAACAATAGTACGTCTAATTGCAATTAGACTGAAAATTTTCAGTCTAACAACAGCATTTTGCTCAGTCTCATGCTATTAGACTAGCCCAATTGCAATTAGACTGAAATTCTCAGTCTAATTGCAAGACGGAAAATGCTTTTAGACTGCAACATAGCTTTGCCTTAGTGACTGCAGGCAGGCGTTTTCATTATTTCCTTATGAAACAGACAAACAGGAAAATTTACTAAGCCTTTCCCTGCTACGGCTAGCCATGATGGTCGGACAAAACAGATTTTTGAAAAGTTCGGGTCTGGGTAGAGTTGTCTACAGGCCAATAAAAGAACAACTGAATAATGCTGGCATAATAGAAGATCGAAGATCTTACAGCGAATTCATGTTAGAATACTGTTAGCCACATAAGATTCAACACGGTTATGTTTCCGCCAAATGCCAAAAAACCCAAATAGGATGGCAATGTTTCAAACTTCAACAGCTAACAGAATACTTTACAGGCATAAACAGTAAGTTCTCGTGTTGCTCCGACAATCCACCTGCACTACAATGCAATAGAATATTGAAACAAATCACAAAGCTAGAGTCAAAACCGCATACTCTGCTGCATAAATGGATTGACACTTCCCATAAAACCAACTCCAAAAGCATTAGGATTCAACAGAACATCTGAAACAGAGACAAAAGCCACTAGTCTGTCTCAGTAACGGAACAAATCGTCGCCAACAAAAAAGCAAAATGATTGTCTCAATAAAAATTTTTAAATCTTTGTGCCGAAAACTAATTTATTAACATATCATTTTATTATTATTATCAATAAAATGATAAAATTAAAGAGAAATACAAATCTTACTGCTTCCATCTGACAGAGTGGTGCCAAATTTGGCGGGCGATGGAGAGCTGCTGGGTCCTGGAAAACCACTGGAACTTCCAGCACCATTAAAAGACGACAACACCCCACCGCCAAAACCCCCAGCACCTGTCCCTGTAGCATTTGATGGACCGCCAGGAAATCCTGATGCAGCCAAATTATTGCTGCCAAACATAGTGTCACCCTACAAATTTTAATGTTAAACAATACGGCTTTCTTTCTACAAAACTTCACAAGACAGCTGTATAGCATCCTGTACCTTCCATAAAGCTGAAAATGATCACTGCTTGCTTGCTTCAATAAGTAGTATGTACCAGCAAGACTTTATAATACATACGAGTATGAAAACAGATATGCTTGTGTGTTAAAGCTCAAAAACACAAGCGCGCATGCGCGAATTTTGTGCCTGTTTCGAAGTTTAGAAGACACGCATAGCGGACGAATTTGTTTGCTTTAGTAGGACCCAATTTGACAGGCATTTGAGAGGAAGGCAGTCTTTACCGTGCAGATGATGTGCCACGCTTGTAACACCTATAGTATGTCTGCAAAGATATTAAACTCTTGGTACTAATAATAGCAATACCGAAAGAGAAGGAGGGAAGAATAAAAGTTCACCAAATAGCCGTCATTCTGGTTACTTACTCTGGCCATTCTGAAGTAGTCAGCATTGGGCACAGTAGCCTGAGGTTTTGCCAAGCCCGATCCAATGGTCCCCATGTTGTGGGAGGCAGGTGGGTAGACGGGAGGGCCTGGACCCTGTCTCACGCCCATGGCAGACGCAGAGGCGCCCATGGTGGGTGTTGCACTTTTGGTCAACAGCACACGACAATTGTTCAACAGCTGTAGAATTTCCTGTCCCGCCGTGGGCGATATGTTGGATAGGCTGGACTGTAGACACATCAGGATGGTGGTAAGGGTCTCTGGTGAGAGCTGGGCATTCTTCAGCGGTTCCATGACCAGACTGTTCCCAGCGATGCCTGGACAGCGACGCTTCAGATACTCTACGCAGACACGGACAAACGCCTCCTAAAAATAATAACTGCCTACATTCGTCTATACAACGGAAATGTTTGATGGTTATTACAACCATATCTCAGGCAGTCGATTCAAGAACGGGGAATACTTTATTTCATTAGGATACACTGGGCTTATTCTAGTGGGGGGATGAGGGCCCACCCCTTAAACACCCTTTCCCCCCCAATCGTTCCCTTAGAAAGTGGGTGCCCCTTTTAGTACCAACTTTTGCCCTGAAAACCTGAAAAAATCGCTGAGAAGGCCAAATTTTCAAAAAAATTTCCAGAAAAATTTTTTGGCAATTACTATAAAAAATAGCGCAGGTTTTAGCACGTTTTTAGAACAATTTTGAAAAATTCCCCCTCCCTCAATGACTCGCCTCCCGAGGCCACCCAAACAGTCCCCCTCAGAAAAATTCCCTAGAATAAGCCCAGCTACAAGGTAAAAACAGACTATTAAAATGTAAGAAAGTTCAATACACTCATAAAACACAGACTGAATGCTAACTAGACTCGCTGACAGAAAAAATTAGGAATACTGAAGTATTACGGAGAGTAGGAAAATTGTAACTTACTCCATGCTCTTGAATCTTATCCGACAGCCACTTGTCCAGTTTCAGATAATCTCGCCGGGATGCCAGACAAGCCAAATCAATTGTGAAGGGAAACTGAGGTATATTCAACAATTCGTACAAAGACTAAAACAAAAACCAGTGTAATCTAGATCAAAACAAACCTCTCATCGGTACTGAAAAACTACACCAACCAAACAAAAAACCAACCATCAACAAGCAAATAAACCAGCTGACAAGGGCTACCTATTACTGTACAACTCTACCTGGTGAGGGGTCAATGCGTTCGGCGCATTGATCTGGCGGCGAGCTTCCACCACCAGGAGGGTCTTGCTTATGCGAATGCAAGGACGTCATATTGATATCGGGCAATATGGCACTCGGCCAATGAAGACAAACTGAGGCTGGGCCCTGACAGCGGCTCCTTACACCTGTAGTCAGGGGTCTCAGTGAGGTCTCTGGCTACTTACGGTGTAGGCCCCACTATGTACTGAAGCCCACCAGTACATAGTGTTATCCCGGTAAGACAGGCTTCGGTGATTGTGGTCCCCGATAATCACTGAACCTCTCTTACGTTCCCGATCCCCACCTCTCCCCCTCACTCTGGGCCAAAATTTTCTAATGGGAGGAGGGGAAACAAAGTTCCGTGCCAGAGGCACGAATCAAACAAAATATAGGAGGGCCCCTGTCTCCCAGCGTCTTCGTACTATTATACCCATTAGACATACGACTTCAGCCCTCGAGGGGATTCTCTTAGGCTTGTAGGAAAATTTTGTGCTTTCAGCCCAAATTGTGGGCAATACTCATGGGGGTATGATTATGGTTCCGCTCTGCAAAATTCAAAATTCTCCCGTCCCCGCTGTGCATATTACAGATATATAGGAGCGGATAGGGTATATCACTGCTGACGAAGACGGACAGACCGGAAAAGAACCAGTGGAGAACTAGTTGACAGCCTGATACCACGCCTTTTCCTCTCAGTGGTAGAAAGGTATGCAACACAGCAAGCTTGCATGGGTTTTTTGGAGGATAATGCATCGCTTCTGTGTGGCTTCTTTTGTGCTGTGTAAATAATAAACTTTTATTTGA
>JASAND010014737.1:0-15923 GCA_030248195.1 Trissonchulus latispiculum
TTCAGATGGAATCCTGTGAATTGTTGCTGCAGATTTGAAATTTGGGAGCCATTCCTCCAAGTACATCCTGTCCGCGTCAAATCTGGGAATATCACGTAGAATATCAATATACATTCTGTATAGAGAAGCATCATGCTTTGCCACCGACGCATCTGTAGCCTGCAGAGTAGAAAAAGTTGGATGTTGAACATAAGTTTGCGTCGCAAGAAATTGTTGGGGGACGACTTTTAGTACCGAAACAGGATTTGGAGGACTGGGGGGCGGAGCAACCGTCAGACGAGGGACCGGATGTCTTACTGAACCTTGAACAGATGGTGGGGGCAGAGGATTCGTCATCTGGTCCTGTGAAATTCCTGGTTGTAAAACAGGTCGCTGCTGTGGATAAGCGAACCTAGCAGGCTGATTCTGCGACATTCCAGAATTTTGCTCCAAATTTTGAACCGATGGCCTTGCCTGCGCCTGGTAGGCTCCTCCCAGTCCCTGGCCGTCACCCACAACCGGGATCCGAACCGGGTTCTGGGCCCGCACAGGGACCGAGAACCCCGGGCCAGGGGTGGCCATAGCATGCTGAGCAACAAAATCACACGTATAATCCTGGGTATAATATTCGGGAGATACCAGAGGAGGATTTAGGGTAACAGGATCAGGGACGACAGGATACACATCATCAGGGGAGGGCGGAAGACACGGACCAGGAATGCTGACTGCGCCATATGAACAATTTTTCTGGTTCTGTTCTTGCGGGTCCGAGGTCCGGATCATGACCAAATTTGGATCAGTTTGTCCGTCAGACATCACTGGAAGGAGAGTCGGTTCTGAAATTTGGGCCTGGGGAGAGGCATAATCTGATGGAATTTCCTGGGGGACATTTCTTCCCACAGGCTGATTCAAAGGGACTGAATGAGTATAAATCGTCCCCGCATAACCCAAAGGTATCAGATGCGTATCCGCCACCCTGCTAGGCAAGCCAGGGAGGTACCCCTGGGGGCCCCCAAAATTTTGGTTGGGATTCAAAACCCTGTGGTAGGCACTGTCGATGAACCTTTCTTTGGAGGACTGCGAGGTCGCGAGAGCGGAGGACTGGGCGAAATTTTGATTTTGAATCTGCCCCCCATCTACTCCAGCCTGCACAACGGTACCATCGGAGGCAGAGGCAAAGCCCCCTCCCCCCACGGGAAAAGCCCTCCCAGCCAGAAAATCCGAGTCACAAATATCTGTCGACAATGGGGCCGACAGAGCAAAACGGGACACAGTTGGAGAACCCACCCCAACCACAGCTTGGACGAAGGTTTCAGATGAATTTTCAATAAAATTACCCGTCTGTCGAACGACATTTTCTTGGGAGAGAGTACCCACACCCGTGGGGGGAGGAGCCCCCCCATCTGGCACAGGTGACTGTTGTACAACAGCAACCAACGGACCCCCCCCAACTTTGCTGTAGCATAGCACTATAGCCTCCCCCACCAATAGACTGAACATTTGATCCGGGTACAGCCCCTACAGGGCGCTGACCCAGTTGTGACGAATAGTGGGGGCCGGGGGACCTCCCCCGTCCCACACCTGAACTTTGGGAAATTTGCACATTTACGGCAGTGGAACTGGGAGTAGGGGCCACTGGGGAGGGACGGAGCGAGCCCCGACCCACCCCAGTCAACGATGGACGAGGAGTCCCCCCGATCCCCTTACTGGTACTGGATTGGGGGTGATCCACACCGCCCCCCAATCCGGACGTGGCAGGCTGAGACATCCGAAAACTTTTGTCAACTTCTGGGGCCTGAAAAACAGGCAAGTTTTCAAAAAGAAAAACTTTTTCCGCTAACTGTTTTGATCTGGCACGAGTATGAGGAGGCGAAAAAATAGGCATTTACCGCATCTCACGGTCGCCAATTTTGTAAAAATGTAGTTGTCGCCTCTACTGATAATAAAACGGACTTGACTAATTTACTGCAGGTTCACAATCGGTAGTGTATGCCTACAGCTCCTCCTCGTGCCTATCTGATAAAACCTAATCAAAATTAACAAAATTCACACGATACTTTAATCTTAAATTTACACGAAATTATTCCATAACATTTTCCGTAAAATACAAGAGAACAGCGTAATCGAATATTTCACCAATAACCAAAATTATACCTAATCACAACAATAGTCTCAGCTGCCAACACTACAACTAGGATCCCAAACCCAACCAACTAACAGTAACTCCCAACCGAGACTACCCAACGCTAACTTCCAACTAAGTGCCTCCATACTTGTAAACTACCGAAGTAGCTAAGTTCCAAAAATAGCTTCATCATTCATGAAAGAATTTCCAAAATTGACATAGTTTTCAACTAATATTTCACAGTGGGTTGGGGGGAGCCTTGGGATGAAATTTATCTAAATTTTGATAAACCTTGTTGTTCTTCTTATTTTTCCTTGAATGTTGGAGGTTTCGGATTATCTTTATTAGGGGCGCCCGCTACCTTGGCTAGGCCATTGTACTGTTTTGTATTCTTTTCTTTTTCTCTTTGTTCTACTACCAGCTATAATCATGTTGTATTTTACTCATTCTTATTCCTTTCGGGTTCTAACTGTTTGGTTTGTGTTTCACTTTTTTGTCCAAAAACGAACACGATACTTTCTTCTTCAAAAATTCTTTCTTTCAAATTCTTGCCATCTTGTTTATTGCCATGATTTGCCACATATGACGATTCGGTGCTGCTTTATACCTTGTGCTTTATTGCCATTGTGCTTTATTCATAGACTCTACCTTTTATAGGGCATTGTTCATAGTCTATGTTGTCCGGTTAGTCTGTATAGTGGGGGTGAATTATTGGGTTACTTTCGTCCGAGGTTTAGGAAAATTTTTGTTTTCGATAGTAACTTGGCCTGTGTATATATGTGTCTGTGGCCGCCTTGCGGGTATGCTTGTTGTCTGTATGTGTTGTTGTCTGTCGTATGTTGTCGTTTGTCTTGTTTGTCTGTCTTTGTTTTTTCTTTATCGGGGCAAGCGCCGGTAGTGGGCCCGTGTGTGTGTGTTGTGGTGCTTTGTTCCCATTGTCAGCCTCTGGAGAGGTTCTCCAGTGTAGTTTTACGGTTTCTCAAAATTCTAACACGCGTTTTATCAAACTAGTACCTACGATTTGTTCTCTAATCTAAATTTTATCCTACTAATTCGCGTACCGCGGCGTGGACGCGCGGGCCAAAGAGGGGGTAATTTGTGAAATATTCGTTAGAAACGATGTCAATTTTGTAAATTATCTCAGGAATGATGAAACTAATTTTGAATCTTAGCTACTTTGATAGCTTATCAAGATGGAGTTCGATATTCGAAAATTATTGTCATCACTCGTGGTTGGGCGTTGGTAAAAGTCAGTTGGGTGTGTGGGTCTATATTATTGTGGCAGCTGAGATTTAAGTGTTGTTTTTATTCAGTTTTGTTAAGTTGCGTTTGAGTATTTGTTCGAATAATTTTGGGTGCTTTTGATGAAAAATGTTGTTTTATAATTTAGTGTAAATTCGAGATTAAAGTATCGTGTGAATTTCTGTTAGTTTAATTAGGTTTTTATCAGATAGGCACGAGGAGGAGCGGTAGGCATACACTACCGATTGTGAACCTGCAACTATTTAGTCGAGTCTCGTTTATTCGTCATGAAGTACAGGCACAGACAATAACTTTCTTTTTACACTAGAAATACGCTAAAGTTGTAAGCTTAACGTTTAAGCTTATATTTCGCTAACTAAAAGCTGGATCGAAAAACGGTTTTCAGATTCGTGTTCAGCGACCAAGATAACCCCTATATGCAGCTTTTCAGCGAAATCCGAGACAAAAAATTTTTTGGTTCCCCTTGGTCCCCCCTTGGAAAACTTAAAAATTTAAAATTTTTAAAATTTTAAAATTTTGGTGCAGATCAATCAGGAATGCGTTCAAATGAATCCATGCCAAATTTGAACTAAATCAGTTAAGTTTTGCGAAAGTCACGCTCATGTGTGCGTCTGCCTTAGTATCGCCAACTCGCCAAATAAACAATAACATAGCGAATAAATGGAGGTGTTCCACAGAGGTAAATGTAAGAGGTTAGGTACGAACTAGTATAATTAACAAGAGGATTAACATGATTAATTAGAAGCACAAATACACAAACAGGGCATGAACAAGCGGCAGGTAGAATATAGCAATGATAATTAAACATGCAGTAAAGAAAATGAAAGGAATATATAAACATAGATATTTGTAATCAATCACAATAATAGGGGCCGGTTGCATAAAACTACATTGTTTACATTGTAGTGTAAATGTAGCAAATTCGTTGCATAAAAATTTCTACATTTTTGTGTAGCTAGCTACATAGCTGTACTACATAAATGTAGTTTCCCACAATGCTACATTTTCTACATTTTTGTGTAGATGTAGTCTTGGGTTGCATAAAATAATTGCTACATTGTGTACAAGGAAAAATTGTAGAATATGTAGCTATATTACCTACAGAGGGTTTTGCCACTGTTAGTTGCAGTTTTTTGCTAGTTTAATGGTTATTTTTACCTAATGATGAACTGTATGGATGTATAACTATGTTCTCGCGTAACAAATATAAAACGTTTATCGAATTCAAAAACAGGGCTCTACCATTTTATTGATCTTCACAAATTACTTTTAATAGTGTTATAAACCCTTATATGTTAGTTTTGTGCAGTCAAATACATCACGTTTTTTAGCGATTTTCAAAAACGAACAAAAATTGTGTGATTTTATCTTTTTTTGTCAAAAATACCAATTGGAGTGGAGCCGGAGCCGGTAGCTAGAACCAGAATCGGTTTTAAAAATCGGAACCGGTCCCAGCACTAGGACTCATAATGTGTCGTCTTTCCCAACCTTTCCATAATGTCAATTGTGGGAATCATCATTTGAACTATGGGAAAATGTAGGAAAGCTACATTTTTGTGTAGCATGTAGGCTGTAGCTACATATTTTTATGCAACTGAAAAATGTAGGAGGTGTAGTTGTAGCTACATTTTGTGTAGACAATGTAGTGTAGTAAATGTAGTTTTATGCAACAGACCCCAGGATGTCGTAAAAATGAAAGAATGGTAACATCTCGATCAGTGCGTCGATTTGTATCTATATACGTTGCTGAGAGTTTTCCAAATAGATTTGCAGGATGTCACTCAATTTAGCAGCGCCAGGGGAATTTAGATGTAAATCAGGGACTCCATTACGGAAACGGAAAAAAGAGGTATCTCGGTAAAAATACTGGTTATTTGAGAGAATTTGTACATTGAGCCAAGTGCCACCCTGTTTCTTAGCATTGGCAACGCAGTGCAAACTTTTGTTAACTTTGGTTAGACTCTGTTGTATAGAAGTGACACGAATATTGAGATCTTTAGAGAAATCATTATGGTGAGGCAAAATTTCGCAAACAAATATAGAAATCGACGGAATTTCACCAGAAAAAAACGACACATCGCGCGAAAATGGCACAGCATGTGATTGCTGTTGTTGGGGCTAAGGGCTCCGTCAGGAGCATACAATGCTGGAAGATCTCCTTCAGGAGAGTGGCACCGTCCGTGGCAAATTATTTGTGCCGCCTAAGATGACGATAGATGAAAAGAGCGGACGCGTGCAATTTTCACAATATGTTGGATGCGCGCGCCACGCAAACAAAGCACAACTGTGGATGACGATAGCTGCAGATCTGCTCCTAAAGAATCACAAACCACCAAGGTTCCAGTATGCAGAAACTTCAGACGCAGCTGAAGACGGACATCCATTAGCAGGTTTCCGAGAAGGTTTTGTCGAGGAAACGGTTTGCCAGAGCGCCAATTTGGACAGGTAACATAGACACCACTGGCCCAGCCCGATAAATCCCTGCATGATTCTCCTAAAGGGGCCCAGCCGGTAAGTGTTCAGAGAGGGCTGCATTTTGAAGGAATTTGGAGAAAAGAATACCCTGCATGACATATACTTTGACATGGTCCCACCAATCCGATTGAAAATTTTGACATGTACGGGTCGCACCTTCCTGTCTACTGCATCGAAACCATTGGTAGGCCATCTCTGTACTTTGGAAAGTAAACCCCATGAAAGAAAAGGAGCAAGGATACATATTTGATAAAACTGAATTTTCGCCTTTAAACAGAATTGGTCGGTTCATGGTAGTTATAAAATGTCGACCAGAATGTCGTCGTGATTGAACTGGTTACTGAAAACTGCTTATCGACCAGAACGTCGTTGTGGAAAATCTAAGATTATCGACCAGGACGTCGTGGAGAAAAGTCTAAAACAGTAGCACAAATTTTACATAAAAAGATAAATAAAAAATGAATTAGATTATTCAAAAATGAAGCCATGTAACAATTCCACATTTCTTCAGATGCGTCAGATTCGACAAACTCATTTTCAATAGTGGACGCTGTTTCTGAACCATTATTAAATAGCAATAGGGGGTAACAGAGGTCCGTGATACGGTTTCACACGATCCTTGTGTACAATTTGAGGTGCCTCCAGCGGATGAACTCTAGATTTTGTTTACGTACGGCCCCATCCACTTAGGACAAAATTTTGATAGTTTGTTGCCTGGAGGTCAGCTTCAGGTATACTAAATCACCTCTTGGTATGAAAATTCTCTAATATGTTTAATACTGTAGGGACGTGTATAACTAGCTTGTGCGTTTTTAATATTAGCTTTTGCAGTTTCCCACACCGATCGCAATCGATAAACTAGCGCACCAGCAAAATCAGGGACACGGGAAAAGGAATCGTCAGCCAGTTTCAAGCTTAAGCGTTGTGGCAGCATGGGGAATTTGCCATGCAAAAGGAAATATGGCGAATAACCGGTTGAGCTCTGAACACTGGATAGTATACTTCGCCATCATTTGAAGAAGGGTTTTATTGTATCTTTCTGTCAGACCATTACATTGGGGATGATATGCAGTAGTAGCTGATTTAGTGACATCAAAAAGGTGATATAACGACCTGAGAGAGGAAATTGGTGCCACGATCGGACAACAGAACTGGGGGCTGCCATGACGGCAGATGATATGGTGGACAAAGTGCGAAGCAACCGTTTCCGCTTCCTGGTTTGGAATGACAAATGCTTCTACCCACCTGGTGAAATAATCAGTGAAAACTAGAAGAAAACGGTTATCAGATACGGAGGTTCGAATAGGGACCTGCGACGTCGACACCTACCATATAGAATGGTTCTCGTACCTCTATCGGGAACAAAGGACTGCGGGTCTTCGAGACAACAGGAAGGTACGCGCTGCAGACATGGCATTTCTGGCACCAAGACTTAGCGTCGATATACATAATAGGCCAATAAAAGTCTTGCTTGCATATGTTTTCTCGAGCCCTGAGTAGCCTGCGAGAGAGTCGTCGTGACAGAGAACTAGGGCCTTCTCTTTAAGAGATTCAGGAACAGATATCTGCTTCCGGACGCAGACAAGCTTAGGTGGTTTGGGCAGATGGTAAAATATTCCAAACTCTACCGTACATTGAGGTGCCTCTGCAACAAATAACGCGTTTGGAGAGTTCTGTGTCATCAGGGAGAATTTTCTGATCAAGGAATATCTTCATGCTCGACAAAAAGGAATCGATCTCTTGGCCTGTACGCCATTCTGCTGACGGAACTAAATTGGTCGTACCAGTTAGTGCTGCTACGATTGGGGACGGGACATGGCATCGGCATTGCCGTGGACTCTACCGGGCTTGTGAACAATTTCAAAAGTGTGTTCCTGTAAAGCAATTGCCCAAGCTAGTAACTTAGGTGGAAGATAGTCTTTGTCTGGAGCCATAATTCAGAGCAGCATGGTTCGTGACAACTTTGAATTGAAGACCGTACAAGTGATGGCGAAACTGTTTGATGCTCCAGACTTCTGCTAGACATTCTAATTCAGTGACAGTGAGCTTCTGCTCACTCTTCTGTAACAAGCAGCTGGCATCAGTGCTTGAGGCCGGCCGGCTTAAGCCAGCTGGCATACTCAATGGGATGCTTTTTCCCATAAGTATGTTTTTAGGACAAAACTGAAACCAAGACCTATTCGCGATGCATCAGTATGTAGGATGAAGGGTATGGCGAGATCTGGATGAGCTAGAATAAGGGCTGAATCTAAGGATTTCTTTAACTGGGCAAATGCACTCCACTGGAATTTAGCTGAGGATTTGGTAAGGTTGTGTAAAGGCTTCGCAATCAGAGCATATTTTTTGACGAATCGACGGTAATAACCAGCTAAATCTAAGAACTGACGAACTTCGGATACATCAGTGGGCTGACGGGCCGCTTGTACCTTTTCAATTATTTGTGGATCGGCCTGTACGCCGTTAGACGACAAAATATGACCCAGGAATGGTATAGCCTTGAGACAAAACTGACATTTACGAAGTTTAATCTTCAACTTTGCGGTAGTTAACCTAACTAGTAATTTTTCAAGGTGAACTATATGTTCCGAGAAGGTAGGAGAAAATATGATAATGTCATCAATATAGACCAGGCAACACTACCATGACAATCCTGCGAAAACTAGGTCTATCAATCTCTGAAAAGTGGCCGGTGAATTACACAGACCCATTGGCATCACGACAAATTCATACAAACCGTCTTCTCCTTATCCTCTTCGACCATTTGCACCTGCCAAAAGCCAGAGCTCAAATCCACAGTTGTGAAGTATTTCGGCATCACTTTTCCTACTTTACCGAATATCTCTCCGATATTCGGCAAAGGATACACATCCTTTTTGGTTATCATATTAACCTTTACGGAAGTCAAGGCACACTCTTTTCTTCGTAGTGCCCTTCTTTTCGACGAGAATATAGGAACTTGACCATGGACTGTAGGATGGTCGAATGATATCTGCATCCAGCAATTCGTGAACAATATGTTCAACATACTGCTGTTGAACTAACGGAACTGGACGTACTCGCTGTTTAATGGGAGCGTTTCCTTGGGTATCTATCTTGTGCTGCAGCAAATCAGTTCGACTGAGGTCATAATCATCTGCAGCTACAACCTGCACATGCTTGAAGAGGAGTCAAACCCCCCTCCCCCCCTAAAATTGGGTCAAAACCAAGTAAAAAATGCAAAATTTTTGAAAAATTTTTTTGCAATTTCTGAAAATTTTTGAAAAAATTCGAAAAAACGGCTATAAATCGCCTGTAAATAGCTAAAGATGGTTTTATATAGCAATTAAAAGGTGATATACGCAATTATAAACCACAATCTGGGCTAATTTAGGTATATTTTAGTACAAATTTGTCAATTTTCAAGCCCTATTTTCGCATACAAAAACTGTTAACAGACGCTTTTCAGTACGTTTAATGTACTGTACATCGAAAAAGGAGCATTTTTAGCTAAAAAAACTTGGGTACAGTTTAGGGGGGGTCCCCCCCCCCAAATTTCGGATTTTGGTGGGGTCCCCCGAGCCAAATTTGGACCTTCTACTCCCCCCCAACCCAAACAGGTGGTACACCTCTGGGGGGGGGGGGAACCCACCCACCCCCAAATGGACTTGTCCCGACTCCCGACCATACGTGTGCTTGGGGGGGGTTTCACCCCCCCAGACCTGAGCTCACCCCCCCCCCCAGAGGGGTCCCTCACCCCCCCCCCCCAGAATCCGGATTTTTCCGGTAAAAAACCGGAAAAATCCGGGTTTTCGGCGGCCTTCGGCCGCCCTTCACCCCCCCCAGAACTTCCCCTCCTGCACATGTCTGCTCCCGACCGCACCATAGCTGTACCCATAAGGGTAGCGGGGATTTGGGTGGGGGGGGGGCCCTCCCACGGAATTTTGGGATTTTACCATTTTATTTTACAATTTTACCATTTTATTTTTGTTTTTAACTTTTTGTCATTAAAAGTCACAACATTTTACCTCTAGGCAATAGTTCTGGGGTTACTTTTACTTTTCTCCCGCCTCTCGTGTGGCGCTGCGGTTACGATCCCAATCCCCAGATTAGGATTCTGAGGAGCGTGGAGAATAACATGCAGCGCTTACACAAAGATTCCGTAGTTTGTCAGCCGCTTTTCTTTGATAGGGAACTGTCAGGACTTCTTCCTCTGGGATTAGGATTCCTGGGGCGGGAAGCACTGGCCGTTTCCCTCCTTAAATTCATAGGTAGGGCTAATATGTTCGAAGCTGGTAGTAGATATGGACTGTATGTGGTTGTGGATTCTTTTGTTGTGATGCATATATTGTTGTCTACGTAGGTCGTTTTTATATTGTTGATCATTCCGTTTGCTACTAACAAAAGTACATTTTCTTTGCATTTATTTTGTGTATGTAAGTCTGAATGTATGTGTCCCTCCCGTCCCCCCTCAGTGAGCCTACGTCCCTTGTATGGATTGGTGGTCCCTGCCCGGTTGTTCCTTTGGACGGGTGGCACGCCGGAGGTTTGGGTGACTGGCGTTGTGCGGGTTCGGCCCTGCTGGGCATGGTTCTACGGTTATCCGGTTGTCCGGGTCTACGGTCTTACGGTTATCCGGTTCTATGGTTCTGGTCCCTGGGTGCGATCCGGTTCTTGGAGAGTTCTAGCCTCGTGGGGGGCGGCTCTCCAGGAGCACTGGCGGGACAGGTTGGTCGTTGTTTGTGACATTGTACCGGTGATTGCGGGTTTTTGTATGGTCAGCTCGACGGTACGAGCTTGTTAGAACTTTTTGTCTTGGTTGTGTGGTTGCTTGGCATCGTGGCTTGAAGGTGTTGTTGGTGGTTTCCGGTGGTAGTGATGTTGGATGGACTTGGGTGTGGACGTGTTAACGGTTGGCTATGGGCGTGTTTTGCCCACAATTGACTGCTTTAATCGCCTGAAGGCTCCTGTCCTAGGACTAGGCTCGCTGTTGATGCCCTTTGTTCTCCATATATATGTCGTGTATTGCTGATATCTTCAATGTCGTGGGGGGAGTGTTGGTATTTAGGGATATGCGTGGTGTAAAAATGTAGTTGTCGCCTCTACTGATAATAAAACGGACTTGACTAATTTACTGCAGGTTCACAATCGGTAGTGTATGCCTACAGCTCCTCCTCGTGCCTATCTGATAAAACCTAATCAAAATTAACAAAATTCACACGATACTTTAATCTTAAATTTACACGAAATTATTCCATAACATTTTCCGTAAAATACAAGAGAACAGCGTAATCGAATATTTCACCAATAACCAAAATTATACCTAATCACAACAATAGTCTCAGCTGCCAACACTACAACTAGGATCCCAAACCCAACCAACTAACAGTAACTCCCAACCGAGACTACCCAACGCTAACTTCCAACTAAGTGCCTCCATATTTGTAAACTACCGAAGTAGCTAAGTTCCAAAAATAGCTTCATCATTCATGAAAGAATTTCCAAAATTGACATAGTTTTCAACGAATATTTCACAAATTACCCCCTCTTTGGCCCGCGCGCCCACGCCGCGGTACGCAAATTAGTAGGATAAAATGTAGGTTAAAGAACAAATCGTAGGTACTAGTTCGGTAAAACGCGTGTTAGAATTTTGAGACACCATAAAACTACACTGGAGAACCTCTCCAGAGGCTGACAATGGGAACAAAGCACCACAACACACACACGGGCCCACTACCGGTGCTTGCCCCGATAAAGAAAAAACAAAGACATACAAGACAACTGACAACATACAACATACGACACACACAAACAACAAATATACCCGCAAAGCGGCACCAGACAAGTATGTACACAGGCCAAACTATAATCAAAACAAAAATTTTCCCAAACCTCAGACGAAAGTAAACTAATGATTGATACCTACTATACAGACTAACCGGACAAAATAGACTATAGACAATGGCATACAAAAGGTAGATTCCAATAATAAAGCACGTTGGTAATAAAGCACAGTATATAAAGCAGCACCGAATCGGTCATGCTGGCAAAACATGGCAGTAGACAAGATGGCAAGAATTTTAAAAGAAAGACTTGTTAAAGAAGAAAGTATCGTGGTTTTAGGACAGAAAAGTGAAACATAAACCAGACAGTTAGCAACCCGAAAAGAATAAAATGAGTAAAATACAACATAGTTACAGCTGGTAGTAGAACAGGGAAAAAGAAAAAGAATACAGAACAGTACAATGGCCCAGCCAAGGTAGCGGGCGCCCTAAATAGAGAAAATCCTAAACCTCCGACGTTCAAGGGAAAGTAAGAAGAACAGCAATGTTTATCGAAATTTCGTGAACTTCACCCCATGGCTCCCCCTACCTACGCATAACCCAAACTACAAACACTCTCTCTCCACCACATTATAAATATCAGCAAAACCACAACATACACATGGGGAACAAGGGACAATAACAGCGAGCGTAGTCCCACTACAAGAGTCTTCTGGGAACCAACACAGTCAAACACGGGCTGACACGCCCCTAGCCAACCGCTGGCGTTTCTACACACCAGCCCACCCAACGTCACTTCCACCACAAGCCATCAACAGTTCCAAAAGGTACAAAGCCAGACACCAATCACAACCAATACATAAAGTTCTAAAAGCTCGCACCGAGCTGGCCACACAAGGCACCCCAAATCACCGGTACAAGGTCACAGAAGACTACCAACCTGTCCCACCAATGCTCCTGGAGAGCCGCCCCCCACGAGGCTAGAGCCCTCCAGAAACCAGATAGCACCCGGGGACCAGAACCGTAAAACCATGCCCAACAAGGCCAGAACCCGCACTACAACACCAAGCAACCGGAACCTCCGGTGTTCCACCCGTCCAAGGAAACAGCCTGGCAAGCACCACCAATCTACGCAGGGAACATAGGCTCACTGGGGAGGATGGGCGGGGCACATACACACACAAACTACATGCAAATATAAATGTACAAAGATAACCAACATAATAAAGAAAACAACCTACGTACACATCAATACATGAATCACAACAACAAAACCACAACCGCAGTACATAACATATCTACTACCAGCTTTCATACATACTAGCCCTACCTACGAATTTAAGGAGGGAAACGGCCAGCGCTTCCTGCCCCAGGAATCCTAATCCCAGGGGGGAAGCACTGACAGTTCTCTATCAAGGAAAAGCGGCTAAACAATTACGGAATCTTTGTGTAAGTGCTGCATGTTATTCTCCACGCTCCTCAGAATCCTAATCTGGGGATTGGGATCGTAATCACAGCACTGCACGAGAGGCGGGAGAAAAATATAAAAGTACTCCCAAAACTGTTGCCTATAGTTGAACATATTGTTCACGAATTGCTGGATGCAGATATCATTCGACCATCCTACAGTCCATGGTCAAGTTCCTGCGTTATTCTCGTCGAAAAGAAGGGCACTACGAAGAAAAGAGTGCGCTTTGACTTCCGTAAAGGTTAATATGATAACCAAAAAGGATGTAGAGTCCTTTGCCGAATATCGGAGAGATATTCGGTAAAGTAGGAAAAGTGATGCCGAAATACTTCACAACTGTGGATTTGAGCTCTGGCTTTTGGCAGGTGCAAATGGTCGAAGAGGATAAGGAGAAGATGGCTCGTATGAATTGTCGGATGCCAATGGGTCTGTGTAATTCACCGGCCACTTCAGAGATTGATAGACTCGGAAGCTGCAGGATTGTCATGGTAGTGTTGCCTGGTCTATATTGATGACATTATCATATTTTCTCCTACCTTCTCGGAACATATAGTTCACCTTGAAAAATTACTAGTTAGGTTAACTACCGCAAAGTTGAAGATTAAACTTCGTAAATGTCAGTTTTGTCTCAAGGCTATACCATTCCTGGGTCATATTTTGTCGTCTAACGGCGTACAGGCCGATCCACAAATAATTGAAAAGGTACAAGCGGCCCGTCAGCCCACTGATGTATCCGAAGTTCGTCAGTTCTTAGATTTTAGCTGGTTATTACCGTCGATTCGTCAAAAAATATGCTCTGATTGCAGAAGCCACTTTTACCCCCAACCTTACCAAATCCTCAGCTAAATTCCAGTGGAGTGCATTTGCCCAGTTAAAGAAATCCTTAGATTCAGCCCTTATTCTAGCTCATCCAGATCTCGCCATACCCTTCATCCTACATACGGATTCATCGCGAATAGGTCTTGGTTTCAGTTTTGTCCTAAAAACATACTGATGGAAAAAGCTTCCCATTGAGTATGCCAGCTGGCTTAAGCCGGCCGGCCTCAAACACTAATGCCAGCCGCTTGTTACAGAAGAGTGAGCAGAAGCTCACTGTCACTGAATTAGAATGTCTAGCAGAAGTCTGGAGCATCAAACAGTTCCGCCATTACTTGTACGGTCTTCAATTCAAAGCTGTCACGAACCATGCTGCTCTGAATTATGGCTCCAGACAAAGACTAATCTTCCACCTAAGTTACTAGCTTGGGCAATTGCTTTACAGGAACACACTTTTGAAATTGTTCACAAGCCCGGTAGAGTCCACGGCAATGCCGATGCCATGTCCCGTCCCCCAATCGTAGCAGCACTAACTCGTACGACCAATTTAGTTCCGTCAGCAGAATGGCGTACAGGCCAAGAGATCGATTCCTTTTTGTCGAGCATGAAGATATTCCTTGATCAGAAAATTCTCCCTGATGACACAGAACTCTCCAAACGCGTTATTTGTTGCAGAGGCACCTCAATGTACGGTAGAGTTTGGAATATTTTACCATCTGCCCAAACCACCTAAGCTTGTCTGCGTCCGGAAGCAGATATCTGTTCCTGAATCTCTTAAAGAGAAGGCCCTAGTTCTCTGTCACGACGACTCTCTCGCAGGCTACTCAGGGCTCGAGAAAACATATGCTTGCTTGACTTTTATTGGCCTATTATGTATATCGACGCTAAGTCTTTGGTGCCAGAAAATGCCATGTCTGCAGCGCGTACCTTCCTGTTGTCTCGAAGACCCGCAGTCCTTTGTTCCCGATAGAGGTACGAGAACCATTCTATATGGTAGGTGTCGACGTCGCAGGTCCCTATTCGAACCTCCGTATCTGATAACCGTTTTCTTCTAGTTTTCACTGATTATTTCACCAGGTGGGTAGAAGCATTTGTCATTCCAAACCAGGAAGCGGAAACGGTTGCTTCGCACTTTGTCCACCATATCATCTGCCGTCATGGCAGCCCCCAGTTCTGTTGTCCGATCGTGGCACCAATTTCCTCTCTCAGGTCGTTATATCACCTTTTTGATGTCACTAAATCAGCTACTACTGCATATCATCCCCAATGTAATGGTCTGGACAGAAAGATACAATAAAACCCTTCTTCAAATGATGGCGAAGTATACTATCCAGTGTTCAGAGCTCAACCGGGTTATCTGCTATATTTCCTTTTGCATGGCAAATTCCCCCATGCTGCCACAACGCTTAAGCTTGAAACTGGCTGACGATTCCTTTTCCCGTGTCCCTGATTTTGCTAAAGTACGGGAGTTTATCGATTGCTATAGGTGTGGAAACTGCAAAAGCCAATATTAAAAACGCAATAAAGCCAGTTATACACGTCCCTACAGTATTGAACATATTAGAGAATTTTCATACCAAGAGGTGATTTAGTATACCTGAAGCTGACCTCCAGGCAACAAACTATCAAAATTTTGTCCTAAGTGGATGGGGCCGTACGTAAATAAAATCTAGAGTTCATCTCTTGAGGCACCTCAAATTGTGCACTATGATCGTGTGAAACCGTATCACGGACCTCTGTTACCCCCTATTGCTATTTAATAATGGTTCAGAAACAGCGTCCACTATTGAAAATGAGTTTGTCGAATCTGACGCATCTGAAGAAATGTGAAATTGTTACATGGCTTCATTTTTGAATAATCTAATTCATTTTTTATTTATCTTTTTATGTAAAATTTGTACTATTGTTTTAGACTTTCTCCACGACGTCCTGGTCGATAATCTTAGATTTTCCACAACGACGTTCTGGTCGATAAGCAGTTTTCAGTAACCAGTTCAATCACGACGACATTCTGGTCGACATTTTATAACTACCATGA
>JASAND010014741.1:0-89535 GCA_030248195.1 Trissonchulus latispiculum
AACCTGGTAGTTTCTGGAATAATCAGTTAATTAGCTAATTATTTAATTGGTTAAGGCGGAAGTTAATTGTAAGAAGGAGTCGGATTTATTGAAAACTTCAGATTCAGAACCGTAATCTTTACATCATCTGTAAGCTTACCATAACTAACCTAGAAAATTGGTAAAACCTCAATTAATGGTCACCACTCACCAGAGGCAAATTTATTTAGATTTTTTCAATTTAGGGATCTAACCCTATATACTTCTTACTTTATTTTACTGTCCACACATCGATCCTATTATCAAAATTTGAGAACATCTTTCATTTAAAATTTCTTAGGGTAGATGTATAAATAGCTTTAAACATTTTAAGATTTACTCCAATTTAATATCAAGCTTGCTCAGTTCAGATAAGCTTGTGTTTTACAGTTTACACTTCTGATGAATTGATGAATTGAGTTTCTGAATTGATTCAATGTGTCAATGTTAAAACAAATATTTATAAGTTTATCAGAACTGGGTTCAGTCACCACATCTCGGAATAAAGGGTTATGTTAAGAATAACAAATTTAAGCTTGGCTGGGGATTGTGCCCAGCCGTGACCATATTTCTCGCTAATTTTATCCTTTCCAATAAATATATATATATATATATATATATATATATATATATATATATATATATATATATATATATATATATATATATATATATATATATATATATATAGAGAAGAATATACATATTTAAGCTGGCTGGGGATTGTGCCCAGCCTGACCATATTTCTCGCTAATTTTATCCTTCCAATATATATATATATATATATATATATATATATATATATATATATATATATATATATATATATATATATATATATATATATATATATATATATATATATATATATATATTTTCTTTCTTTTTCAGGATACCCAAGCCAACAGCCTGATCAAGGAGGTTTCCACAGAAACCGTTTCAGCCAGTTCGGATGAGGGACTCAAAATGGTAACAGAGGGATATCTGAGGCTCAAAATGATGCGGGTCGAAATGGGATCCGACGGATTGGACGATCCCAGCTCATTCGATCCGAGACTCGCTATCAATATCAAGGAACGAGCTTTCACCAATACCGGTTTGTTAGAATTTTTCGGGTCGCAACTCGCAGGTGCTGTATATAGTGATAGTTTCTTTCTTTTGGAGATGTTTCCTCTTATGGAGTTTAAATGCTAAGTTACGGGGTTCGCTGAAAGCAGGAGCAACCAAATTAATTTGGTGAGTGAAAGAATAAAAGTTTTAAAAAAGATTAAAATTTTTCAAAAATTGCCAATTGCAAAAATTCGTTTTCAAGTCAGAGATGACCTGACCTACTCCGCAATTACGAAGGGTTGGAATTAAAAACATAATATTTGCAAACCTTTCCAGGATGGGGGCTCTTGTCAGGGACTTGGCAATTTACAGTCCATAACGCTCGTAACGCCTCTCATCTCCTTTCCGCAAGAACTGATTAGATGAAATTTAATTGAATTTAATTTCTAATTTAATTGAACAGTAGTGCTCACCTTTCTGGAAAACACATGAGATGATGATATTAAATAATTATATATTTTTGCAGTTATGTCTTAAACGACGATGTTGTAATTTAAAAATACCAAAATGTGTTTTATTTATTTTATTGATTTATATTCATTTATATTGTTAATTATTTATTTCAGATGACACTCCACAGTATCTTCAAAAGAAGAAAACCTTCTATCCAGAGTGGAAACAGTGTTTCGATACTCATTTGTATTCAGGGAGATTAATACAAGTAAATGTTGTAATTATTGTAATTACTTTGATGTGATTAATTACAGCAATTGCTCTTGTATTGCTAAGGACCACTGAAACAACATTACTAC
This sequence comes from Trissonchulus latispiculum, assembly GCA_030248195.1. NCBI lineage: Eukaryota > Metazoa > Nematoda > Enoplea > Enoplida > Ironidae > Trissonchulus > Trissonchulus latispiculum. Next base: position 1,881 of record JASAND010014741.1, read on the forward strand.
AATCTCAACCAATCGGATTCTTAGCGTCTTTTAGGCTAGAGTTAAAGGGGGGGGGGGGGCTACGAACGGGTTGGCACAACATCGTCGGAGAGAGCTACTTTTGCCCCCAACGTTAGTCAACATATCAAAGTAAAAAAGTTTAGGGTGGGCAATAATATATCTCACCTACACTGTTTTTGGCAGGACGCCAAACTACAAATTTTGGTGCGAAAAATGGGATTTTTCAAAAACGTTTTTTCAGCTCTGCTGGATTAACGGATTGACCAATTCTGAAACTTTCAGCCATAAATGTTAATTGTTACTAGTGCTAAATATTAAAAGTATTCCGGCTTTCGAGCGTTGCTTCCTTCTTCAGCTATAACAGCTCAAAGTTTGAAATTTGGCGAAAAGTTGTGATATGACCGTGCACCGTTTTCGATTTAATAAAATTGACAACCCCAGCCTACCCCAGCTTTTTAGCAAATATTAGGCGCTAATAGGGGCAAACTGTCTGTAGGTTTCGAGGACTTTGGCTTTCTGGTTAGTGTGCTAGCAAACTTTTTGTTAAGAAGTAACCGTTATTTTTGGGCCTGAAAAGCTAGCTAAAGCGCATTAAAAATAGGGTCAAAAAGTTTTTTGTCCCCGATTTCGCCAAAAAGGTGGTTATAGGGGTTATTTAACCTGCCGAATCCGAATATGAAATCCGTTTTTCGATATGACGCTTCCTTCGTTCCGTATGTGCTTACAACTGTCTTAGAGCTTTTCGGAGCGATAGCCATCCATACTTCGAGAAATCAATCTAGTATTTCTAAACACTGGAGCGAGGTTTAGTGACCTAGCTTGCTGCATATCTTGGTACACTCACTGGCCTGTAATGCGCGAAGTTTCAGCCGATTCTGCCACAGTAATTTGGAGTAATTGGCTCACATCTTCGAAATGGCACAAAATAACCGCGACAATATCGATAATGTAATCTAGCACTGCGAACGCAGGGATTAACGAAATCACGTCATTTTTACAAAAGTTAAGACAGATGCTTAGAGTATTAATTGGAGCAAAGATGGGTTCATGTGGTAAACCACAGCTCATTAGACGTTAGTTAACCTCCACCCGTATAGACATACAACACCCAATTTTTCGCATTTTGATTGTATCTCACAGAAAAGTATACACTGATCTGAGGATTAGTTTACACGATATCAAAGCACTATGTGTCAGAACTATTTCTGGAAAATTTGGGTACCGTACCTTGCCCATAGCGATCAGGGCGAGGCGAAGTTTGTGTACGAGCTTTGGACCGACAACACCAACTTCTGATGGCTCCACAGGACGCTACGCTGCATGGAATTCTTTCAAACTTTAAACTATTTTACACTAAACCAAATACTATTATCTGTCTAAAGACTACCTAACTTTTCCAACATCGAACTTTTAGTTCGTAGCCCGCCCCCCTTAAGGTGCTGGTTCGGGTTCATGTATTTTTGGGCTTTAAAAGCGCAATTGTCGTTGAAATTCGTTCAAATTTGCTACAATTACATTATTTAGCCTATAAAACATTTTAGAAAAATCGCGGCTTGAAAATTTGAGTTTTGGAGAAATTAGCTTTATTCCGCCATAACTTGCACTGTGGCCACCCTACAAAGATGAACTTATAGTCATTCGAATCCTCTCACCAAAACCTACAACTTTGCTCTTGAGAGTATTTTTCAATTCGTTAAGGTTTAACAGGTAACAGCGAAAATTGATTTTCGAGGTCCAAAACCGGCCATTTTTCGAAAAATCAAATATTGCAAGATTTCGACAGCTTCAACAGCGTTGGTCCGTCGGTCAAGTATTGTCCATATTTGTAGTCCTAAAGGACATCTTACGCCCAAAGGAGAGCTCTCTGCGGTATCTCTGCCGGCGCACAGCAGCGAAAATGTGAAATTTTGAAAATCGCAACTAGATTGTTTTGAACACGGATTTCTCTCAACTCATGCAATCAATTTACACATGTATTTTTGAGACAATTGCCGAGGGCTATTTTTCATGGTTTTGCGTTTTGTCTTTCAGTTCGAGAGAAATACGCGTCCAAACTTGAAAATTTTGACGAAAATCGGAAAAAATTTGCGTTTTTCTCAAAATCTTGAGATTCTTTACTCGTTAAACAATTTCAGAAAAAATAGCCCTTGGGAAGACGTTTCTTTTGAAGCCTGAACTGGTCGCTTTTCTTTAGCTTTCCCACACTTCGAGAAATCCATGTTCAAAAATTGTTTTCATGTTATTGGAAGTTGTTGTTCAAATTTCATGATGTTCAAGCCGAAGAGTTGAAATGGGACAGCTATACTGTACCTAATTGTAACAAGCACATTCTAAGCTTTGAAATGATATAAAAATTATCGTTGAACACCAAAAATTGAGCAAATTACAGTCTTTCAAAATTTGCTGCAAATACCCGAACCAGCACCTTAAGGGGGGGGTCCATTTTTTGCCAATTTTTCGACCATTTCCGATTTTGCTCATTTTCACTTATTTTGTTGTCCGATTGGTATATTTTAACGAGTTTTTGAAATGAAGGCAGGATCTCTTACGGTTAGCGAGTAATTTCACCTCAAAGTTGATTTCAGTATGTGTTAAACATAGGAAACGGAAAAAGTGGTGATTTTTTCCGTGCGCCAGAGAAATCTCGCCAACGACAAGACGGAGCACTTCAACGTCCATCTTATATCATAAATACGATCTAGAAGGGTGATTTGTAGGAAGCAGAATTTTAATTTAGGCCTTCAAAAATTTTTAATTAATTTTTTAAGTTTGCGAACAGCCAAATTTAGCTGTTTTGCAATGTTAAAATTGGGGGTCAGCAACTTTGATGAAATATTCTGAAAGCTGTAAGGTCTAATGAAAAATTCTACTTCCTACAAATCACAGCTTATGACAAGACATTTCGAGCGATACCAATTGATCCTGGTTAGCTCTGTCCGATTTCGAGATTTCTCTGGTGCAGAAATCTCAATTTTTAGCAAAATTTCGAAAATTCCCGTTTTTGGCAAATAACATAGAGCTATGGCAACACAGACCTATAAAATGTTAGACTATCTATTTGCGCACCATTATTGATGACTTTAGGTCAAGTTTTGGTACAAATGGTGCAGGTTAATGCACCCAGTTGGTCGCTGGGGTTAAATATGGGGGTCTGACAACCAAAATCTCAAAAATAGCGATTTTTCAAATTTTTCGAAATATGTTAAATTTTATATCAATCGAAAGCTCTCATTGTCCTGAACATTTTTTCTTCTTGGACCATTGCCCGCAAATGCACCAAATTCAAGTTATCGGCCGTTAAATAATTTTTGTGGTCCAGGCTTCCCAGCGCCGGTGCTACTCTCTAAAATCATTAAATAAAGTCATAAAGAAACGTTTTCCCATTAAATGCTACCCTAACTTCTTCGTTTGCATCAGGTAACAAACCCACAACCGAATAAAGCTCCATTCTCAAGGAAGTTCAGGTGTAAAGTGCCTTTATTTGCTGCGGCACCGCCGTTTTCACCTGTTTTCCAATTGCATGCAATTAATAGCCGGTTACTCGTTAAGTACTGAACGAAACTACTCGAAATTGAAACTCGATATGCAGGACATATGTGACAAAATTTTGTGTGAAAATGAGCAAAATCCGTGACCATAAAATTTTTCATGGTGGACCCCCCCTTAAATGGGTTAAATTTATCGATACTTTTCATTAGAGTTAAAAAGACGGATTTAAAATTAACAGGGATTATAAATGAGTAAAACGAATTGATTTTAACTCTACTCTAATCTTATTTCGTGGAAGGGCCATTGGTATAAATTTAATTCTAATTTTGTTTTCGAAACACTCAAAATCAAAGCAACGGTTTTCTGTCGAGTTTCTTCACTGCTCAGCGGTAGCTTAGTAGGCAACCATTGGTAACCTTAGTCGCTAAAATTGCTCACTTAACAATAAATAGCAATACTAAATAACAATAGTTAGTAAACTAACAATAAATAACAACATAGTTAATCAATAAGCATAATATAATAAATATCTATCCTTGCTTCTTTTTTTCTAGATCACTATTTTGAATGGAGATCGGCCGATGGCAGATGCGGTTCTGCGAATTCACGATCTGGCCAATAAGTGCAACACTGAACGGGTTACAAATTTATGGGTAACTTTTGCAACTGTTTATCGATATTATCAATGCATAGGATAATCTGTATTTTTCATGCAGTTTTTTATTGTGCGTGCTAAATATATGCCAACTTATGCCGTTATTTCATATAAATAGTACGTTTAGGAAAATGTATCCTGTACTCTGGTTTTAGGTGAATCTTAAACCGTCAGGGAAATTGTTGATACAGGGACGTCGTTATACGGAAAGTAAGTCTCCCAAATTAGTGCTGGGACCGGTTCGAAAAGAACCGGTAGAACCGGAACCGGAACCGGAACCGGAACCGGAACCGGTAGGATTTCTAGAACCGGAACCGGAACCGGAACCGGAACCGGAACCGGTGGCTTTCGGAACCGGCCGGTTCTAGTGTTAATTTTGGCTGTTTGAAACTTCAATCAAGGTTTATTTTGTAAAATTTTAAAATTTTCTTATGAATTTGAATTTAGCATTTGGAATTTAGCATTTGGAATTTAGCTTTATTTTGGTATATACTTCTATTTAGATATGAAATTTTGTTTTGTTGTGTAAATGGCAGAAGATTTGATATCAATTTTACGATGTCTTTAATAACAGTTTTCAGTCAATGTTTTAAGTTTTCTGAAATGGTTATAGAAAAAGAAAAACTAAGGTGTATTCAGTGTTAACTCTTCTTTAAGGATGACAAAGGTAAGCATTAAAGATTTGATGCTTTACGTCAACTCTTCCAGCTTTAGCTGTTGCCTCTGCAATTTTTGTGTGCAAACTTCAACTGAAGCAAACCAGTAGGTATACTGTAGGCGCAACTCCAGATTAAGGATTAAGCTGAGCAACAGTATCCCTGAGGAGGTACCGTTCTTATTTAATAGCAATTGGCTAGCGCTACCGAAAAAGAATGCCTTTGATGGTCTATTAAAAATTTTCATATTTCATAGTCATATTTTAGTACTTTTTGCTTATATATAGGTTTAGGATTTGATAGGGAATAGCGCTCTTTTGTTACAAATTTGTTTATTTCAGCTACAAAAATTAAAACAAATTCGATGTAAAATAAAAACTTAGCAGCTTGATTTTATTTATTGTAACATACAATTTTTGGTTTTAAAGGTATGAGGTTAGTTGTACCTACCTGTGTGCTGCATAAGTGCTCGAAAAGTTTTAATTCTCGTTCAACGATTTTCCCCAATGTTTTCTGCTATACTTTTCGATCTCAAAAACTTCGACCCCGAGATGAGATTAGCTGCTTTTTCAATGATTAAGCTTTGTAATGTTGTAACTGTAGCTGTTGAATCGATAAGCAAATTTTATTGGACTGCTTGAAATTGGTCGAGGAAAGTTCTGTGCGACGTTCGCTTTCTGAAGGGCAGTAGCTAAATGTTTATCTAGATTGAGAATACTTAGTATTTTGGTAAGCTCTGGGGCCTGTTGCATAAAAGTGATTGGTTGATTAGTGTAGCAGTTTTTCTAGGAAAACTTTTGCTGCAGTTATCCGTTTTTGGAGCTTTTGGTGCTATGTCGTAACTGTTGATGTGACTTATCCACAAATCATGAAGTAGTTAATTAATCCTTACTGACTCAGTCAGGCAAGGAAAAATATTGAACTAAATTGTAATTTCTTCACTTTTTAAGCTTGCATTATTCCCATTTAAATTGTAACTTAATTTAAACTTATGATTTCATTAGAACGCTGAAAACGCTTCAATACGACATCTAAATTGTTGTCGTAGCCTGTTCGTAGCATTGATTATCCGCGAAAAACTGCTACACTAATCAACTAATAACTAATCACTAATCCTCTAATCACCTTTATGCAACAGGCCCCTGGTAGCTAAAATTTCCCCAACATATTGGTAAAAATGAAACAGACCATATCTTTTTCACAGTAAATATTTGTATATAAATAGTAAAAAGTAAGCAAAATCACTGTTTAAAACACGTTCATAGCTTTGTGCAATTAAATATATTAAGTTTTTATAACAATTGTCAAAAAAATAAAAAAATTGTGTGATTTTAGGTTTTTTCTCAAAATTACCAATTGGAACCGGAACCGGTAGCTAGAACCGGAACCGGAACCGGAACCGGAACCGGAACCGGAACCGGCAGTCAAGAACCGGAACCGGAACCGTTTTCAAAAATCGGAACCGGTCCCAGCACTATCCCAAATTCATTTGGAACATTACAATAGGACCAATTTAGTAGTGTTGTTGCCCGGCCGGTTTTTTGACTCGGCCGGCCGGACCCGGCCGGCCGAGCCTGTGAACCCGGCCGGCCGGCCTGCCGGTTGATGCAAACCGGCCGGTACCAGTTTTGCCCTATTTTTCGTGTATTTTGCAAAATATTTAGCATTAATTGATGCATACAGTTACACCTGGTTATGTATAACAGATAAAATCAAGCAGTATCCTTTTTCTGAAGACCGGCCAGCCGGCCGGCCGGCTGCATCTGACCCGGCCGGCCGGCCGGCTTGGTGTTGGCCGGCGGCTGGCCGGCTAGCTGGCAGGTTCCGGCCGGCCGCCGGCCCGGCCAGCCGGCCGGCCGGATTGTCGGCATAGTGGGCCGGCCGGCCGGGTTTTCCTCGGCCGGCCAACAACTCTACAATTTAGGCCTCTGATGGGATGGGAAATGAACCCACATGTTTTCTCTAATCGAACGCTAAAGACTTACAACTTGGGGCCTTTTCGCGCGCGAGTTAAACGAGTTAAACTTAACTCGATCCTTTTCGCGCCAGGGTTAAAAGAGTTAAATGGGTTAATTTTAACTAGCTGGGGTTAAACGAGTTAAACGCTTTTTAACTCGGTGCTCGCGCGAACAGGGGTTAAAATTAACTCGTTTAACTCTACCTGCATTCGCGCGCACGTAATGGGTTAAAATCCATGGAGTTAATTTTAACTCAACCCCTTTTCGCGCGCGAGTTAAAATCAACTCCTTTAACTCTGCAGCAGCTTTTCCCATTGAATTTTAACCCTCGATTCTGCACGGGGGTTAAACGAGTTAAAAATAAGGTAGGCCGCCTGAAGTCACTACAAATGAACTAAACCAAAAGTGGTATTTTATTTAATATTTTGGCTTGCTTATTATGCTAATACAAGAGTTTTTTTACAAAAATCTTTATTTTTCGGTTCAGAACAAATAAGTAACTGTTACTGCATTTGCAAAATAAGTAGTGTGGAGTAATATATAATTGCATAAAATGTGTTGAGAAAAGTCGCGAAATTGATCCTATGAAATACAATATGAAACGCTCAAAGTTATTCCTTTTATGGCTTTCAGTTTGGTTAGCTTTGATTGGCTGTTACAAAATACTTCCAGGCTTGGATTGGCTAGCGCTACTTCAAGGAGGCGCTACCTGATTGGTCGGTGCTTAGTTACACCCTGTTAGCTTATTAGTCTTCAATTCTTCATGATTGACTGGCTTGTAATGTGAAAAGTTTCGTTCGATTTTGACAAAGCACTAAGGAGCAATTGGCTGACAGCTTCCAAATATCAGCAAATAAAATAGCTGTAAAACGTTAGAAGAACTTGCACTGAAAAGCTTAAGGGGTCAATTTTTGGCCGAATTATCGGTAATTTCGATTTTGTTTTTCACATGTTTTGTTGTTCACATGTCATGTTTAACCGAGTTCAAAATTTAATTCAGATCTCTTAAGGTTGAAGAATTTCAGCAGAAAGTGGAAGTCTTCACCTGATGCACATAAGCATAGGAAGCAAAAAAGTAGCAATTTTTTTCGTGCGTCAGAGAAATATCGCCAGTAACAAAGCGGTGCGGTTTAGAGTCCACCTTATATTACAAAGACGATATCGAATAGCCTGCAGGAAACGGAATTTTAATTTATGCCTTTGAAAATTTTAAATTAAATTTTTATAAAATTTTTGATGTTTGAGAGCAGCCAAATTGGAATGTTTTGTAAAGTTGAAATTGCTGGTCTTTGATGAAATATTTTGCAAACTGGAAGGCCTAATTTAAAATTCTAAGTCCCACAGACACAGCTTATGACAAGTCAATTTGAACGCTGGCAACTGATATTTGTTAGCTTCATCTAATTTCGAGATTTCTCTGGCGCTGGAATCCGAAGCAAAATTTTGAAAATTCGTGTTTTTGCAAATATTAACATGGAATAATAGCAACAACGACACGCCAAATGTTCGAATATTTAATTGTGCACCATTATTGATGACACAAAGGTCAAGTTTGAATAGTTCTGTTGCAGCTAAGTAACATCCAGTTGGTCACAGTGGTCAAATATGTTGGTCTGACAAACTTAAAAATAGCGATTTTTCAAATTTTTCGAAATATAATAAATTCTAAACCAATCGAAAGCGTTCATAGTGGGAACATTTTACATCTTGGACCATAGTCCACAAATGCGCCAAATTCACGGTATATATCGTTGATTATATGATAGTCGTGGTCAAGGCTTTTTACAGTGTACACACTGGTAACAGTGGTACTCCTAAAATCACTAAATAAAGCTCTAAAGTAGACGGGTCTCTTGCGCAATTCCCCCCCCAGCCCTAACTTTTTATTTTTTTGACCAATAACTTTGAAATTTGGTGTGGATGCATACTAGAGGCTGATGAATTCAAAAATGAAAAAATTTTAAAGTTTTAAAAAAATTTTAAAAATTTTAAAATTTTAGTTTGGTAAGGGGGGACCAAGGGGAACCAAAAAATTTTTTGAAAAAACTTTTGCTGAAAACTTGCATACAAGGGTTTTCTGGGGCGCTGAGCACGAATCTGAAGTCCGTTGTTCGATTCAGCTTTTCGTTAGCTCAGTATAAGCGCTAAAGTTGTAAGCTTAAGATTTAAGCTTATCCTGAGCTAACGAAAAGCTGAAAGGCCCTTAGAGTACGTAAGCTGAATGGTGCTCAACTTTTATCTTAAAATTTATCTGAGCTGTCTACATATATCTCCAATTTTACACAGGATAACGTGGGGGATGGCAGGGGGTCCAGTCCCCCAGCCCGACAATTAACGACTAGATACTCTTATTGAAAAGGAAAAAACGGGATGAGCCTCTTGTCTAGAAGGGTAAAAAGGGTAGACCTCTCAGGGATTCATTTTTCAAAATAGACTAGCAAATTTTAGCGATTTTTTTATAAAATTCTTAAGTATTGCTAAAAATGTTTGGCCAAAAATATAAAAAATTTGTAATTTTTGCTAATTTTGAGGTGGGTTTCTTAAAATTTTGGTAATTCGCAGAAGTGACACCTCGTCGGGTCGAGGTAGACCCTCCATCCAAGAATCCAACCTCTGGGTAATGTATCAATTTTAGCTGATTCGAAAAACTTTCAATTCCGCAAGCTCTAACCCGTCAAGCGTTAACATTTTAAACTTTAGCTTAAATATAGAACAAATCATTTTTGTCGGAAAAACTACAAAGGTGTTGAAATATTTCCGCTTTTTCCTGACGTTATTGACAACAAAAAAGTGGTTGTTACATAACTGCTTTACATATGCTTAAAATTATCACCTGTACTTCTTATCGCCATGTATTTTAAAATTATCTTTACAACTTTTGCATGCACACGGTAAACGTTTTTTGGCTCAGACCTAGCTATGTATGAGCTTTGTGAATCACTAAAGGAACCCCAGGTTTTGTTACGTAACCCACCTCCCCCAACTTTTGTATGATAATAAATGACTAAACAGACCAGCAGTTATTGTTGTCTTGCGTCGCAGTTTTGCCGAAATTGACTGTTTGCGTCTATTGCAATTTGTGCAATTTTTGCAATTATGCCACACTTGTCGTCGGCTGATCGTAGAACGCCGCGATTTTCGCGTCGCGCGGTTGCAATTCGTCTGCAACAAATTCACCAGGAACTTAAGGCAAACCTTCAACGTGAGTGATACCTAGTCTTGGCTTTTATCCTGACTCAGAATTTGGTGTGTGCTGTAGCAATGGAATAAAGAAAGATGGTTCCATAGCATCGGAGCTATCCGAAAAACTCAAACTCCTGGTGGGACTCGAACCAGCGGTTTTCTGCTTTCCACTTTTCCGCTTTTACCAACTGAGCCACCGAAGCTTCACCTGAGTGAGCGAATGTCTGGTTACGAATCCAATGTGTACAACTTTCAATGCACAAGCGCACTGTGCACAGGAATGAAGCTAGCGTAGTTATAGTTGTAGTTGTGCAGACAATTAAGTCTACCTACACAAATCAGGCTGATTAAACCAGCTGTCCGGGTCAGGTCGGTTAGGCGGGCGAAATAGCGGAAAACAAATGCTACACCATAGGCTGCTCCGACCACAATGTTCCTCCGTTTGGGGGAGGGTTGACAAAACGTACCCGTTCCCGATTTGGTGGAGAGGGGGTAGCCTGCAGCCAGTCAGATTAGAAAGCCCCTCCCCGTTTGCTGGAGGGGGGGATAGAGCAAAGCAAAGCATACGGTAGTTCCAGCCATAGGATAACGTGGGGAGAATGGGGGGGGGGGGTGCAGACCCCCCCAGACCGACCAAAACGGGTAGACCCCCTCAGCGAAAAGGAAAAAAGTGCAGACCCTCTCGTCCAGAAAGGAAAAAAGGGTAGACCCCTCAGCGATTTTCACTGAAAATTTGTAATTTTTTAGCAATTTTTTCAAAAAATTTGTTAAAAATCGCTAAAAATTGCCATTTTTTGCTAATTTTTGGTCAAAAACCTTAAAAATTCGGAATTTTTGCTAATTTCGGGGCAGACCCTCTTAAACTTTTGGATTTTTTCAGGGGCAGACCCCTCGCCGAGGTCGGGGTAGACCCCCTCCAGAATCGGACCCCGTGTTAATGTATGGTTCCAGCTTATTTTCATAAAGGGTTTACGTCTGGGGAAGTAGAGTCGCCAAAGTTATCTCAATTGAGCCGTCCCAACTGGGACAACTTTTAATGATTTCCACCAAACGGAGAGGGTCACCGAATCAAGCCATTCCTTCCAAGCGGGGTCGGAGAGCCATTCGCGTGTGGAGGTCGGAGAACCGTTACGCAATGCAATGAAGAGCAGACCTCTTGCGGCTTATTCTTCTTCTTACTAAAAATGCAATTATAAAAATTGTTGCATAATACAAAAATTCGAAAGAATGTAATGTGCAACAATTTTCATATCATTGGAAAGAGCAGAAAAAATGCTACAAAGTTGTCGAATTAGTTTTTTAATTGCATTACCCTAATTAAAGTTATAATTAATTAATTAAAATAACTAGTAAATTACCTACCATAAGCCTTAGGCTAATGGGCCAATCAGCGAGCTGACACACGCTTATATGGAAGCGTGTGATTAGTGCTAAGTGGGACCCTCCCGATACTTTCGAGGGCTGTCCCGACTTAACGCACCGAGTATACCTAGCATGATTTGTACATGCTAGCGTAAGAGTTTCTTACTCTTATATTATGTACTCTTGATCAAACCAATAACCATATCAAAATTGCATATTGTGCTGTGATAAACTATAGTGCATGAATATTACAGAATAAGGTTAGGCTACGCAAAGTTTCATTCAAGACAATGAAAATTGAACATCACTTTTTATCTGCTTTGTAAAGAATTGAGCGGAGCCGGTATAAATTCATAAGACATAAATATTTAGATTTCAAGTATTGCATTTTCCTATGCTCTGCTGCAGAACCATACCACTTTTAGGGGTCATCTTGTTGAGTTTATGCAATTTTCTGTAAATCTGTGTATTCTGGGTGGAACCAAAATCAGGTACTTCCCAGCTTAGTGACGTTTCACAGCTTTCACGCAAACTTTAGCCTTATCAGGTGTGTTTGGCGTAAAGTTGAGACAAAGCTGAGATGACGTTACAGGTGTCATAAATTTCCCCAACAGACGATTAAAAAGAAGTGCCAGTAGCTGACATGTACTTACACTGTACTGACAGCAGAAACTGGATTAGTCTAGTACAGAACAGGATTTTATTTTATTTTAAAGTATAAATAAAATTTAAAATTTTTGAAGCACAATAAAAGTTCCAAAATGAATTTGCATTTGCTTGGATGAAGCTGTCAAAAACCAATTTTTTGAATCTTTCTTGTTTTACGATAGAATCGGCCAAAATTTTGAAAGTTTGTTCTCAAGATCAAGAATTTCGTTGCAAATTTTGTTTAAGGCGCAACTGTAATGCAAGAAAATGTTAATTATCAAAAAAAATAAATTTTTTCTATAGGCTACTCGAGGATTCCTGTACAAGGCAAAAGCCCCCTCAAAATTTTCTTGGGATCCGATGCTTCTAGGATCCGACACTGTGTTGATTTATATTTTTGATTTAGATATGTATATTTATATTTATATTTATATTTATATTTATATTTATATTTATATTTATATATTTGATTTATATTTTTCATTTTTTGTTTCAGACGGAAGCGAGCCCGCCTCTCCCCCTTCGGCCGCGCCGGCGAGCGATGAGGAAGATCCGGCTGAGGACAAGGGACCCTCCGGTCCAATTCGGAGACGTCGTGGCGCCATTAAGCATCAGAAAATTCACGAGGTCAGAGGTCACCAGTTTCTGGCCACCTTCTTCCGACAGCCCACCTTCTGCTCCATCTGCGGTGACTTTCTATGGTAAAGGAGATTTCAAAAATTTTAAATTTTAAAATTTTAAAATTTCAAGACAAAAGGTTAGTGTAAAGTGGAAAGAATTTTTCCAGAAAATAAGTGTTTAGAGAAAAGAGGGTCACTACATGATTTAATGATAGACCATTGATAGGTATAGTTCAGCAAAGGATTAGCAATTAATCAAGTTAATTCAGTTGACTTAATTAATTATGATTCAATTATATTTTAGGGGTCTCACAAAACAGGGTTATCAGTGTACTCTATGTAGAGCAGCTGTGCATAAAAAGTGTCATGAAAAGGCTTTGAGTATCTGCCCCGGGTCACAGGTGGATAGCAAGGAAACAAAGGTACAGCTTAATTAATTTTGGTCAATTAAAATAAATTGGTATATATTTGTTCTAATTAAAACTGAATTTTGCTAGTTCAACCCCCTTCAAGCTGCTGCTTTATTTGTTTAAATTTGAAGTATAACAATAATAAGTATAACAAACAAGATATGTAACAACAAAATTAATGTTTTAAATTTGAATTAGTACTAACTAGGCTAAAGCTTACTCAACTATTATCCTAAGAATGTGGAGTTCCGGTCCGGCGCACTAAAGTAAAACTTAGTTCCACCACCATACAGAGTCAAAACATTTTTATTTAACTTTTTTCTTTAGTTTATGTGGCAATTGCTCTTAAATTTTAGTATCTGAAAGAGAGATTCAAAATCGATATTCCTCACCGATTTCGGGCCTACAACTACAAAAGCCCAACCTTTTGCGATCATTGCGGTTCCCTTCTCTATGGCCTTTATAGACAAGGTCTCAAGTGTGAAGGTAATTTGGCTTAAACTGAAATTTGGCAAATAGCATATTTGTTTTAACACTGAGATTGTGAGACTGAAAAAATAGTAAAATCGACGACAATAGGTAAAGCTAAGGTTAGGTCTGAGTTTGTTACTTTAAAACGCAAGATAACAGCAAACAGTGCATCAACTTGCGGTTACTGTAAGCCCTTCAAAACCATTAACTTTTCTATGCAAAGCTGACTATAGTTGAAGCCTTAATTAATCTTTCAGTCAATCAATAGTCAATAATAATCAATAACCAATAGTCAATAATCAATAATAATAATAATCAATAATCAATAAAAAGTTAATTGGCGAAGAATAGAGTACTGACTTCTTATCTGTATAAGCTTCGTGGCGTGGCTTTATCCCTATTGTTAGATGATTGGTCTTTTCTTGCCACAGGAGCTGTTAACTTTCAGGTCAAGACGTTTCGTTCATGTTTTCCTGTGTGACCCTTCAGGCTGGTAACCCTTTAGAGGTTTGCTAGGATAAAACGAGATGTGATCCGATAACCAAACGCTTCAGACATGCGATTCACACCTACCACGTTGCCCTTTAGCATAACTTGCTAGGATAAAACGAGATGTGATCCGATAACCAAACGCTTCAGACATGCGTATCACACCTACCACGTTGCTCTTTAGCATAACTTTACCACAATGAGTATTAATTAATTAATTAATTAATTAATTAATTAATTAATTAATTAATTAATTAATTAATTAATTAATTAATTAATTAATTAATTAATTAATTAATTAATTAAGCTTTTCCCGCTTTCAGTCTGCAGCATGAACTGTCATCATCGCTGCAAGCGCCTGATCGCCAATCTCTGCGGAGTGAATCAGAAAATGATGGCGGACGTTCTGGACAGCATCCGGCGACCCAGTATCCACAGTCTTCCCCAGGATCTCATCGGGGGCGGCGGCTCCACCTCCCCCTCCCCCTGCCCCCCTGACCCCCAGCGGAGCTATGATCAGGACCGGTACTTCTAGACTACTGTCAGCGTTTTTGCCACAAACAAATTTTAAAAAGTTGGGAAACGTCATGAAATTTATTTCTGAAAATTCAAAAATTAAAAAGTTTATTAGTATTAAAGGTTGTGTTCAGAGAATTTACAGGACTGCATGGCGAATCCTTTATTGAATTGAGCTTTTGTCTCTAGGTAGATTTTATAAGTTTGCAATGAGCATCTATGAACATTAATTTACAAAAGTAGGCAATTGTAGATTCCATTGGTAGGGTTCGCGGTGCAATATTTAAATATCAATACTTATGATTAAAATTTCCCGCTTTAGGCATAATCTTCTCAAGAAAATTCAAAAGTTCAAAATCCGATCAGTCAGTGGCAACTACAGCTTCACAGAAAACGACAGCTCAGACGAAGAGGAGTAAGTCCATTGAAATTAATTTTTCTAAAATTTTGAAAATTTCAGAAAATTATTATCTATTTATTATTATAATTCTGTTTGACGTTTTTCATAGATTTTAATTTTATATTTATTTATTTTGTGTTTTTTCTGATCAGCAACTTTTCTGACTTAATGAGCTAATTAATGTTTGCTGTTTCAGCCAAGCCGATTGGTCAGAATCCTGCTCTAAAAAGAAGATATCCCTCAACAATTTCAATTTTCTCAAGGTTTTGGGGAAAGGCAGTTTTGGAAAGGTGCACATTAATTTTGCAGTTTGACTAAACACACTGCTTAATGATTAAGCTAAAATTGAAGTCAATGCCTGAATTGTGAATTTGGCCAAACTTTGATTTATGAATTATGACCATTCCAAAAATATATTGTAAGAGAAGCAGCCAAAGAAAGGATTGATAAGCCCAATATGTGAATTCAACTGATGGCTGGTATAATGACAGAGTTGGAACACAACCACTCACCGTGTATATTCTTGAAACCACGGCCAGAGAAAGAGGAGAGTTCAGCTTTTCGGTCTGGATTGAAAGTCAACAACTGGTCGGCCGGGGATCGAACCACGGCCATTCCGCACTGCAGTGAGACGTGCTACCACTACACCAGTTGAACTTTCATATGATGCTTATCAAGCGTTTATAATACCAAGAGTGGGAAGCTTGGCCCTTCCTAATGGAAATGGCCTGCGAGACGCTCGGCACATTAAGGCCGAAGTCTCGGGAGGGGGGGTTCCGCTTAGTGTTGTTAAGCGTGTGTTTATATGTAGTCGAACTGAAAAGCACTGATGAGGATTGCGGTAGCTGAGGCTTTTCAGTTCGACTGCATATAAACACACGCTTAACAACGCTAAGCGGAACCCCCCCCCCCCGAGATCTCGGGGGGGGTCCGCTTATACACGTAAATTTGACATAAGGTCGGCGATTAGCCAATGAGATGCGTTTTAGTTCAAACGCATATAAACACATGCTGAACAATGGTAAGTGGTACCCCCCCCCCGAAATTTCGGCCTTAATGTGCCGAGCATCTCGCAGGCCATTTCCATTAGGAAGGGCCAAGCTTCTCACTCTTGGTATTATAAACTCTTGGGTTTATCAATTTTTCGTATGCCTGCTTTCCTTACAATATGATGATGATGAGTCTCTGATGAATATTAAATGCTGTACAAGTCAGAATCAGATCACAGTTTTCTACACACATTTTTGTGTCAGACTTCGCAGTGCAATGCAGCTGTTGTACGCTTTAGGTACTTTTGGCCGAACTGAAGGGCAAAGGGGTCTACTACGCCGTCAAGTGCCTCAAGAAAGACATAATCCTGGAGGACGAGGACACGGAGTGCACCTTCATTGAACGGAGGGTCTTCATCATGGGGACGGAGTGTCCCTTTCTCACCCGTCTACACTGCTCCTTTCAGACTTCGGTAAATCCTGTTCCGCTACGAATTTTAAGAATTTATGCTAATTAAGTTTGGACTTCAGATATTTATTTAACTGGACGTCTATGTCAACGTCCTAATATATTTTGGCATTTAAACTTAATTTGTGTGCCATACCAGTACCATGTGCTGATTAGTCATTTACTACTAATTGAATGAATGCGCTTACTCTACGAGCAGGAGCACGACCTGGTCGTTCTTTGATCTTTAACTTTTCACATCTTAATCTACAATTATCCCAGAATTACCACACGCTGGCAGAGGCCTGAAATTTTCGGGTCTCAGGTGCTGAAGTGCAATTTCATTTCTTACATTACATCTGACTTTCACACCCAGGAAGCTTGAGGACACCAGAGTGTACCTCGCCCTGGATCATGTGTTTGTCCGCGTTGTATAACGCATTATTAATTCATTGTCACTTCCGTTTGGATACGAGCTCCTTCTAGGTTGGTGCGACTGTAGCCTCGGTAGCTCAGTTGGCAGAGCGTCGGAGCGTTCATCCGAAAGTCGTGGGTTCGAATCCCACCCGAGTCCAGAAATTTTCGGGTCTCAGGTGCTGAAGTGCTATTTCATTTCTTACATTAGGTGTTGTAACGTGGTTTTGTTTAGACATATCTATTCTTTGTGATGGAATATCTTAACGGAGGAGATCTCATGTTTCACATTCAGCAGGAAAAGAAATTCGATGAACCGCGGGCAAGGTATGCCAAAATTGGTAATTTTTGGTTTGGCTTGATAGTACTATAGGTCGAAAATATATACTGGAGCTGCAATTAAATTTCTTTAATTAGCATCACAAATTGATGATAGTGGTCCTAAGGCACGAAGGGTAGTCCATGATCATGAAACGTGGCCCTCGGGCTTGCCGAAAACAACTCAACCGAGGCATACGTAGTGAATCGAATATGTCATATAATATTGATTTTTCCAAAACAATCAGGCCCTGATTTCATATTCATAGTATATATTTAAAATGTGTGCAAATGTTATGTTTTAGGTTTTATGCTGCCGAAATTTTGTGCGGTCTGCAGTTTCTGCATGAACGAAGCATCATTTACAGGTAAACATGGCTTTCTAAATTTTTTAAGGAAATTCTAAAATTGAACAAATTCCTTTGTAAAATTGAAATTGTGTTCAGCTGAGTCAAAATACCAGAAACCGAAGCAAATCCAATAGCCATTAATATTGTGTACCCGGCGGCTTCTTGGTAGAGCGTTGGTCTAGCTAATTTTAGGATGTGGATTTAATCCCACTTAGGAACAACTTACTAAAGCAAGCATAAGACTCCACGAAGAATTCTCAATCCACGCTTTACCTATCGGCCACTCAAAATTGCCTAAGCGAACAGAGCAACTCAGTGGCAAACGTCTGAAGCGGATCTTAGTGCAAGAATGCATTGTCTTTGTAAGATGTGACAGCTGGTATGCTTTCTGTTACACATTTTCAACCATGCTCTTGTTAACCGTAAACTGTAACTGTCAGATTTTGTTTCAGAGATCTAAAACTGGACAATGTCCTTCTGGACTCAGATGGACACGTTCATTTGGCCGATTTCGGGATGTGCAAGACGGAAATGAATCGAGAAAATGGTCTGGCCAGCACATTTTGTGGTACTCCGGACTATATTGCGTAGGTTTAATGAACCTAATTATGCCATAGTTACGTGAACGTTATTGTGTGGATGAAGTATTAAAATATGGAAAAACTCCAATTCGACTTTTAAATTTTTTTCGAATCTTGCTGCATCTACATTTATTGATCAACTGCTTTCTTGCAACTTTAATGTTCAGTAGGACCGTAATAAGACTGACGACAAAAAGCCAACTTACTTTTACCTGATTAGGATTTATTAGATATTGTCCTGTGTTTTAATAGCTTGATCTTTTTTAACTTTGTGTTTTCATTTGTTTTAGACCCGAGGTGAGAACTGATGGTAGCTGTAAGATTCTGCAAGTTAACTTCTTTGCGGAAATGAATTTGATTTGGCATAGACCTACATTCTGTAATAGGGAATTTTTGGTATTTTCGTGGAGTTTTCCGGAAAAGTATATGCTAAAACTGCATGAAAACGATTTAATTTCAACTAATCTCATTGCGTTTTTACAGCTACTTTACAGAGTAAATTAAAAAGAAGTAGTAGGAAATCGATCTTTATTCTAAATTAACTAACATTTTGCATACCTTTAATCCTTCTTTCACCTAAAACAACAAAAAGTATGATGGGTCTTTAATCCCGTTTGATTCAGATTATTCGTGGTCAGCACTACAACGAATCCGTAGACTTCTGGTCCTTCGGCGTTCTGGTCTACGAAATGCTGACCGGTCAGTCGCCCTTCTGCGGGGAGACTGAGGAGGAGCTATTCGACGCCATCTGTCAGGAGAAGCCCTACTTTCCCAAATCTCTCAGCAAAGATGCCATCAGTTTCCTTCATGGCGTAAGATTAGAGCTGCTTCTGTTGACTTCGATACTTTGCTGAGAACTGTAGAATTCGGGACTAGGGGTCATTTTGCAAAACAGAGTAGAGTAGAGTAGTAAAGTACGCAGATTACAGTTATGTATTTACTATTTTAGTCGTTGAACTCCGTTTTAACTCTTTCGAGAACAATGCCTAAGGGATCAAGTATCTTCTTAGTATGCCATCGAAATTCAATTCTTGAAAAAATTTAATTTCATTTTGCCAATTTTTTGAGAATTGAATTACTTCTAACTGTGACAGTCTATCGACTAATTGCTCTGAAATTAAGTTAACAGCTCTGAAATTAATTGTTAATTAATTATTTTATTTTCAGCTTCTCAGTCGAACCCCCCAAACCAGACTTGGGATGCCGGACAGTCCGAAAGGTCCCATCCGATCCCACCCCTTCTTCAGACCCATCCTGTGGCCAAAAATCGAAAAGCTTCAAATCACACCTCCCTTCAAGCCAAAACTTGTAAGCAGTTTCTGCTTCTGTCTTGTTTATTTGATATAGACCACAGTTTTGCATTTATCGATGTAGCAGTACTCGATTCCCAGCTTGAAACTAAAAATAGATTTAGGGAAAGCTGAAACTGAAACTGAAACTGAAACGGAACCTGAAACTGAAACTGAAACTAGCTTGGATACTGTGTTCAAACAGAGTCTGTTAAAATGGAAGTATTTACTTTTTGAGTCATAGAATACCAATTTCGGTTTATATCCAGGATTGTTTTTATTCGCTGGGAATATGGTTTTATCGAACAATCAATCAATTTATTTGTTTTTTGTGGTTTAGCGTTCAGCAGCAGACATTGCCAACTTCGATGAAGAGTTCACCTCAGAGAAGCCTGAACTTAGCCCGATGGAGCGAAATCTGCTGATGTCAATCGATCAGGACCAATTTCTCAACTTCTCATACACAAATCCGGACTTCAATGTTTAATTTAAAATCAAAACTTTGTAAACTCCCGTTTGTAAATGTCACTTATTCTCTAGGGTTTGGTAACCAGTAACAGTGTATATGTAAAGTCTGAATAGATATAAGTTTATCTAGTGTTATTGATCAAATCGCAAATCCAGAAATGCTTAGGCTCTAGAAATCACTACTCTGTGGTCAATTTTATCAATTTCTAATCCTGTATCTAAGTTACCTACATTGGCGATGTCGACGTGTTTTAACCCAGCCACATTAACCTGGTTTGTGCTTTTGTGATTTCCAATAACCCACTAAATCAGTCACAAAAGCGCAACAAACTAACATTTGGAAACATATGGATAGAAAAAAGAAAATTTAGTTGCCACTGAACAAGCAGCGGTGGAGTGATGGTATTTTCAATTCACTTCTTTCTGACAATGGAAAAGTATTTATGTATCAGTTGCTCTTCTGCTACGTCCTCTGACTGGTGCAAATATTTTAACACAGACTTTAAGTGAACGGTATTATCAAAGAGCAAACAACGATTGGCGGCAAGACAAATAAACAAACAGTTTATTCAGTAAGTCACAAAAATTATGTACAATCATAAAAACGTTTACTGAATAGGACAACACAGAATTCTACACACAATTACTTACGTGCGCCTCAATCTAAAATGTGACCACCAGAAACAGGTTGGCACATGCTCCTCTAAAGCTGGTTGTGCTCTAATATTGCTTCAGGCGCCATCGTAGTTTGGCCTGGATAAATTGGTTGAGTTTATGCCATATCTGCGCAGATAAGTCAGTAAATGGTTTCGCTATTTCGAAACGGTAGAACTTGTGATCTCGAACCTTAACGTCTAACCTAACAGAAGCAATCTACGCGTTCACTCACTTAGAGTCAACATATCATTGGGTGTCGGACGGAAGGGTGTAACGATCTTACCCAAAATTTCGAAATCAATTAGACGATAGATGTTCTATGACTTTTTGAATTTTTCCAAATATCGACTATCCACTGTCACTACAGTTTGGGAACGAATTCAAACTTAAGCTTGGCTCGATTGTATCTGGGTGGCTCAATCGGTAGAGCGTTGACCTAGTCAGCCAAAGGTTGTGGGTTTGATCCCCACCTCAGGCCCGAATTTTTCGGGTCGGAGGTGCTGCAGTAACAGTAACATCCTTCTTTCTTTCGTTTATAATCTTGTATTATCAAAATAAATACAACCATAGCGCAATGTTTTGTAGCAACGTTGCTGTGAGTAAACACCGGACAGGGGATTCAGAAGAAACTGCAAATTATCGTAATCCTCCCCCCAAGATTAGGCTTCGCTTGAGACTCGGTGTGGTGACCTCGACAGTCATGGTGTATTTCTTAAATCCTAATCTTCCTACAACATTGAGTGCAGGTTTTCTACTTTAAAATGTACAATATTTTCCGTCTCACGTCCCAGTCTGTCAGCGGGTGTCAGCTGTTCGCCCTCTGGACTCAAATTCCTACTGAGTTAGCCGGCTTTCGTGGAAACATCTGCGCCTTAGTTCTTGCGAGCAAGATTCCAACTCGGTATAAGAACCGAGAACCACTATAAGGTACCCAATCCAGATTTTCATTCAGTGACAGCACCCTATTCCGACACAGGTTTGGAGTACGACGCTAGTTGTGCCGAACAGTGCCGATTTCATAACGTTAGTTTGCATTTCACACAATGCCCGACAATTTCTAGGGCATACTTCTTCTCTTCCGATCGAAAGTTTCCACATGAGATGTCGAAGCAGAATATCCTTCCTTGAAAATGTTGCAGTGCAATGTGGGCACTCTGTAAGCTCCATTCCAGCACAAATGGTTTTTCCAAACGAGCGAGCGCTATTTATACTCCAGTGTTTGAAGCAAGTCCTGCTGACAAAGCACTGTGGCAAAATCGGTGTTGTCCAGTTTGACCCAACTCTGATTTGGCCCAACTGTCACTTAAATTGCTAAGCCCCGCCCACTTTACTAAAAGGAATTGTCTTTCGGTAGAATTTGTTTGAAACAAATGATGAAGGGGGAGGGGGACTGTTCACAAATATTATGTTCTAATTTAATTATAATCTTTATTATGTTCTAATTTAATTATAATCTTATTATTCTTACTTAATGAATACTGTAATTTAAATTTAAATTAATTAACGTAATCTGAGCATTTCTGTGTTATGTGTTCTTCCATTAAAAATAAAATAAACTAGAATAAAACATAATTACTAGATTTAATTTATATCGGGCACTTAAAAAGTTTCTATTTAAAATTACACAGCAACAAAAAATAATTTATTGATTAAACTTCATTCTAATTTTATAATAGTTATAACTTACATTTTTAAATAAGTACACCCCCTGTTACAGAAACATGCATGAATCTTGAATTGTACACAACGCATGCATATATTTATGAACTGTTACATTTGATTCGCCGAGCGTTAGTTTGAAAGGACCAATCGTAATTATTGGGCGAATTCAGAGTTGGGCTAAGTCATACCAAACGCAAAATCCGTCATGCTGACCAAGCATTTGTAATTTTCAGCCAATCAGCTGTATGCTGCCAAAGCTATATTGCGAAATTCGTTATACAAACCTAGCATTATGGTGAAATTTTGTGAAGTAAGCCTGGTTGCCCTAGAATGGTCCTTCTGGGACAACCATTTTTAGTAGAATTAAATATGTAATGGCACAGGTATTGTGTCTCTCAATGCCTTATTTAATATGTATATTATCAATAATTCCAAGGCAGTGGTAAATTAAATGTTGAGCTTTCAGGTCTCAGCTTAACTGTATCATTTTAAATTAGTTCTGCAAAATGTCATATGGATTGTCAGTTTAGAATATTGCAAAAATGCCCAAATTATGGTTGTTTGTTAAATGTTCTGGGTTATTCAGCATTTTTAGCTAATTTATTGGTAGGGAGCGCTTACCTTTTGGAAATATAGTCATGTGTTTGTGTCAGCCCCATTTTTTCAATTTTAATCAGCTATAATTGCTCCATTAGCAGTTTAATAGTGCAAACATTTTTGAATTAACTTAAGTAAATTAATTAATTAATTAGCTTCCTTTTCTCAATTTTGGCAACTCCCACACATGTTGGTTTGCCGTACCTGTCGGTGTTGTCCATGTTTCAGCATGTTTTCCATGTAGAAGGTTAAATATTGACTAAAATTGTAGTCATGTTGAAGTATGAGCGCTGATTGGTTGTTTACATTTCATTGGTTGCAGCTTGCTACCACTTGTTTTAGTTAGTAATGCTGTAGAGAGCAGCTATATGGAAAGAAGAACTCTTGAGGGTTTTTGTGTACGGTGTTGGGACCACGATATAAATTTGACCTTTTCACGGCCCATTGCACTCAATTAAGACAAGCCTGATTTGAGTGTCTTTGGACTGCCTTGCAGAAAAGGTCAATCTTAGGTCAAACAAATATACTTCTATTTTGGTCCCTACAGAATTCCAAACGTTACCACAACAGATGCAAATGCCCGACTTACTTTAACAATTAAGAAATTACTTACCCTTAGCATCCAGTTGCAATTTGTTGAAATACGATAGCTTAGGCTCATGAAAAGAGCTGTTGAATTTTCGTCCATAATCGGCATTTAAGCTTTCAAACAGCTTAAGTAGATGCACAACAGCATGTCAAGTGCTGTCTACGTAAGTTTAAAAACTTTATTGAATTGCAAAGCATAAATACAACGGATCAAGGCGACAAGTGATGCTAAATACAAACAATAAAGTCGTACAATAGATTCATGCGATTTGGATTCACGAAGACTCCTGAGAAATACCATTCTCAACGGCTCTGATTTGCAAAACAAACTTGGCTTTATATAGGTAGAAATTGGCGCCTTTCAAGCGGTGTAAATAGGATTGGCGTCAAAAGCAATATTAAATATAAGTCACCTCTTAATTCAAGAAAATGAGGTAAACGCGGGCCTGCAGGCGGATCCACGAAGGATACAAGGCATTAGAAATGATGAAAAACGCCTGCCTGCAGTCACTAAGGCCGAAACCTTAGTCCGAACAGAAGAGAGCCAATGGGCACTGTGAGCGCTCTTACCCAGAGACAACTAGACTCTGGAGCTCCTGCCTGGTTGTCCAAAGAGAGGTTGCGCCCATTGGCTCTCTCCTGTTCGGACTAAGGCATCGGCCTTAGTGACTGCATGCAGGCGTTTTCATTATTTCTTTATGATCACTTCTTAATTGTTAGTCCGACATTTACACCTGTTACGTTAGCGTCTGGAATTCTGTGGGGACCAAAATAGAAGTACATTGGTTTGACCTAATGAAAGAACAAACGAAACTAAATTTGACCTTTTCTGTAAGGCAGTCCAAAGAAACTCAAATTGGACTTGTCTTAATTTAGTGCAATGTGCCGTAAAAAGGACAAATTTATATCGTGGTCCCCACACCGTACACAACAGCCCGCTTGAGGATTCAATAAATGGCCATCAAATTAAGAAGTTAATGACCATCATGACAACATTGCTGAAACAAAAATGTCCGCCAGTTTGAGAAGTTGGAACCCAGTGAAATATCAATGAATGCATTGAAGTGGAGAAATTGAAATTAAAATGCTGTGTGGTATTCAGTGAAAAACTAATTCAACGCTATGATTATCATCATCGCGAAAACGAAAGCAAGTCATTACGAAACCTGGAAACATAGCCAGCTCTATCCCAACTGCCCTCATCAGGGCAACTATTTTCATTAGAACTGAGTCTAAACTGAGAACAGAAACAATTCGACAACGAAATTTGTACTCTATTTCTTATTTTTTAATAGTTTTTAGTCATGTACAAACTCCGATAAGTTGGTTTGCTGCTGCTTTGAACACGTAGAAATCTTGCTTGTGATGAGAACAATGATATGGGCGATGCAAGCAATTTCTGATAGTGCTTTTATTTAGAATGGAAGTTTTAAAAATGTTTTGATGCTTTGTGGATATTAATTTTCAAATGAAAATATGAAATGTTTTTCTCTTCCATTGTATTTTCTTCAAATTGAAAGAGTAAGACTAAGCGGAATGTTGGGCTTAAAATGAGTTCAGTTTTATGTCTCTTTCCCAAGCAATTTCAAGTTTCAGTTATTGAGACGTAGCTGCTCCTTATGTTTCTGTAAAAATTCCAGCATTTAAATTTTTGTCAAAAACACAGAATTAAATAAAGCTTTGTTTCGGGCATTATCTCATATAATATTCCAACTGTCCATTTCAGGAGAGAAGAATTCAAAAATACAGAAGAACAACTAGGACTGTTTGGCAATTTCGTTTCGAGCCATATGATTCCTTTTATTTCCATTTATATCCATTTATTTCCTTTCTTTTTCGTTTCCATATGTTTTCTTTATTCAAACACATTTTAATACATTTTAGTTTCGCACACAAAGTTATTCCGTATTTACATTTTCCTTCCTCTGCACTGTGCGCGTCTTAAGCCATTAAAGAAGTAAATGAACTAATAAGTGAAGTCATACATAGTAATAGTAAACTTTGTGACCAGCTTAGTTATTTCCCGACCTCTAACCCTAGTCATTGTGACTAAAACTCTCCTCCCACTACACAAATTTCTAACCACATCACGCACCACGCTGCATTAAGCATTCGACAATTTCTAACAAAAATGGTGGCAAGTTTTGCTGTTGCGAAAGAGAAATCTGATTTTTCATTCAAACATATAAGATGACCGCGACTGGGTTATTGGTCCTCCACGAAAGAATACAGGTATATTATGAAGAAATTTTGATAAAAACAATTGGAAAAACGATAAATGGCTTTGTGAGCACCTGCATTAAGGTACTGGGTCAATGCTTGAAAGACTTGAAAAATGTTCCACACAAAACTTCTTTAAATTAAAGATTTCATTGTAGATAAATTGCTAAAATTTCTGCAGTTACTGTTTGTTTTAGGTGGTCTATGTTGAAAGTTTCGTTATCACCACTTATGTAGTATGAAGAGTTTTTAGAAAGCTATTTATTGTATATATGATGTTTAATTGTGTCGTCTGTTGTCTGTATAATAAAATATATAAGAAAATACTAAAAGATTTATCTAAACTTTCGTTCATTTTGTTTCAATTCTTTCTGCAGTCATCATTTAACACGTAATCTACGTCTTCTTCTTCAGAAATCAGTTCAAAACAAGGTTAGCTCTCAGACTAACTGTCTCTTTGATAGGTGCCAATTAGTCTAGTACTAGGCCTTATTTACACAATTCCTCTTTAAACCCAGATTATACGGAGGCCGATCTTTCACGTGCCAACAATAAATAGGGATTAATTATAACTTACCACAGACGCATAAAATTGCTCTTTTGCATTCGCTCTCCGATTAATCCTTTGCAAAAACAGAGCAACGCCAATAAAATTTAGATTTTCCATCACTAAAGTTATAATTGCATTGCCAGTATCTAGCTGAAATCTCACGTAAACTAGTTTGTCGTTTCATACATATTAACTTGATATTATCAAGATGAAGGTTTTTCTCATGAAGTATTGCTTTGTATCTGTGTTGTGTAATCTGCTCTCCCCTCCATGGGGCCCTCGAAACCGAAGCTGTTCCCATTCTGGTTAGCGTGTTGATCACGTTCTTGGATCAACAAAGTCAATTAGTTTATTCGTACAATCAAGATAGTGTTAAAGATCTGGTTATCCCCATCATATCCTCCTCCGATTCCACCACCGCCTTCGCCGATTCCGCCACCCCAATGTGTTGTCTGCAGCGAGAACGCAGCCAACCGCGTTCTTGCTCAAGGCACGCCGTACTGCCTAATGACTCCACGCCATTGCCGTCTTGTCTCGAACGTATGATGCAAGGTGGGGGACAATCGCTGTTTTTGGTATCGTACGTGATTCTACCGCCACACTGCAAATGGAGATGAATTCATTGTTAGTTTTAAATACTTCTTTACAGCTGTTCTTTCATATCTAAAATCTTGTACACCATGGCTTTGTTCGAGCACTTAATAGTTAAATTAGTTGATGCTGTGTTTATGTTTTGGTTTATCCTTTAGCCAAGTTAAGTCACATAAACTTGCGTTCTTGTTGTTTAAAAAATTCTTAATTGTCTGAAACTATAAAGCTTTCAAACGTGTCAACGATCTAAATAGATTGTGAGAATAAGCACTTCACTCCACAATCATAAGCAATTTAATTCAATGTTGTAGAGTTCAGTTAAAGTTAATAATGTGATCGAGTAATGACTGGATAATGCGCCTGAATCTGACTGCGCTGGCAGTGAATGAAAAAACGCTTACACCTGAAACTCTGCTTTAAATCCTTCTGAACACTCAGACTGTACTGGACCCCATTCACCGTTTTAGATACACAATAATTCATGATACAAATTTGTTCTGTTTATATCCAGGTTGAAATTGGAAGACAAGATTTTATGCCGTTGGATCCTCAAAGCGATGATGAGCTATGGGACCATAGTGATAAAGATACGGTGACTGATGAAGAGTTGGACGTCGAGAGCCAATGTAGTGACGAGGATTGGGCACCTGGGCAGGAGTAGCCTGTGGTAGCCTACGGAAATCACAATGTTTGCTTGTAGATTTTAGCTTTGATTAGATGGTTGTTGCTGTTATCTGATTTTCCTTGTTTCTTACTTTGAGCATTAAGAGTACATGATATATAAAAGTGTGACAGCAGGCAAGCGCTCTAGGTACATACTCTGTTCGCTAACGGCTGACCCCCAACAAATGTGTATGCTCACTTCAAAGAAATCTTTGCGTTCTAAAGCTCGCTAGTTATGTTTTCGAACTTCAATACGTAAAGATTGCGTGTAAATTTCTTTGAAGTGAGCATATACATTTGTGGGGTAGCGGTCAGCCGTTAGCGAACAGAGCATGTACCTAGATCTGATAGTAGCGAGCTTGCCTGCTGTCACATTCTTATATAATATATACTCTTGCTTTGAGTAAATTAACGGAAACCAACTTTGACAATGCAAATGATGCTATAGTATATGAACATCTATGAAATATATGCAGATTCTGCATTGTAGTTCCGCTGTAGTTGTCTAGCTTAATGCACTGAGGTACTGTAAGACAGGTCATAGGAAATGGTTTCGGATGAAAGGGTACTTGGGGTAACAGATCTAATATAGTATCTGGTGAGGAGGTAGGTCGCCGATAAACGTGAAACTTTGCAATGTCGACCTTTTTAAAAAATGTAGTAGTTACAAATGAGATGGTATTTGCTGGCACTAGACAGGACAAGCACGACAGGAATAACGTGAGCAATAACGTGAGCATTTCCGATACTAGAAATTAGGAAAGAAATTTGTTACATTCATATATCTGACAATGCTTGAAAAAATATCAGCTTTAATAATTTTCAGTAAGTCTTGAGATCGGTAGATCAAAGTCAAAGGGTGCACCTGAAACAGCGGTTGGGATACGTCTGTTCTCACGTTGGTTCTTCTGTTTTTCTTAAGAGGAAATGCTCAAGTAATCGGCATAAGAATTCATTTGAGGCTGGAGTTCTGTTCTTTTTTCCTGGCAGAGTTAACAGGCAAACAGCTGGATCAACAAGTTCAATTTATTACAAAAATAAGCAAATCGCTGTACCAACAGGTTCTGTTTGAAATGGTTGCTCTTAGAAGTGCAGTTGGGATAATGGCTAGCAATTTATGTGTCTCACAAGGGGGGTGGGGGGTTCGTGGATGCGTCTCGCATTCCGCATTCATGTGTCTCACTCTACTTTCGTTGTTTATGTGTCTCTCGTTGACGTCTTTCATGTGTCTCTTTTTGATTTCGCGCGTTTTATGTGTCTCCCGTTTC
The DNA here is from genome assembly GCA_030248195.1 of Trissonchulus latispiculum. Classification (NCBI taxonomy): domain Eukaryota; kingdom Metazoa; phylum Nematoda; class Enoplea; order Enoplida; family Ironidae; genus Trissonchulus; species Trissonchulus latispiculum. The sequence continues at coordinate 30,391 of JASAND010014741.1, forward strand.
AGCCATTCATGTGTCACTTTAGTTGTCTTCGTTTCATGTGTCTCTTTCTCGCCGTTTATGTGTCTCTCCCAGTTAAATTGCCTTGCTTTCCGCATTTTATGTGTCTCACTGTTGGTGTTACTCTTCCCTTTTGCTGCTTTTTAGTTCGTATTATGTATGCTTTGTTATGCTATGCATCACGTTATTGTTGTTTTTTGTCAAACTCTTCCACGGCCTTCTCCTCTTTATACTATTTTGCAAATAACTGATTATTTGAAGTTCATACCTGAACAGTCCCCCTAGTGTAGTGGCTATGTTTCTCGTTTACCTCTCGCAAGGTGCGTTGTTCAATTCCTGGTTGCAACGCCTTTTTTATTTTGCTCTATTTTGTCCTTCTTAAGTTTGTATTGGTTTCTAGTGTGTACGTTGTAATTTGTAATAGTGAAGGGCGTAACACAACGCTGCCTGAGTACACCAGATTCTCTTCTCTAGCAACTCCAAAAGACACATTCAAATCGGACACTTCAATCTACATATTTTGGCCGCAAGATTCCTACAGCTCGATACAGACAACAAATATAAGCTGACACTGAGTTAAGTGAATAAAACTGAGCTAAATCTAATTCATTTGTGGTTTGGGTTGAAAAGGGCTGCTACCTAACAGAATGTGTATCTGTATAACTATATATGTGCAACTATATATCTGCATAACTGTATAACAATCTGCACAACCAGGGACGCTTTTTAGTTGCCCCGATTACTGCTTCCTACCTAAAGTAATCGCTGGACAAATTTCGGAAATGTTCGTCTAGCAAGCGAAATCTGGTAAGTTTTACGCATTTTAGACAGCTGCCCAATGTTCGCGATTATTTTTTATCTTGTTGCAAAACCACCACATTTCTGCTCTGATGATGTACAGATCTCGCTAACGTATATAAACCTACTGTGGAGCTGCAGCATCAATTGTATGGGTTTCATCTAGCTCATGAATAAGGAAACTACACTACAGTTAACTGAAAGTTTAAGCTGTCAAAATGTAGGGTTCTGTTAGTCTAGTGAATAAGACTCTCGCATTGCATGCGTTTTGGCCCTGGTTTCAATTCCCAGCAGAACTGCATTTTAATTTTTAACAAGTCTATATATATCTCCCCTACGCTATGTGTGTCTGACCGGCAGGGGAAGCGGGCCAGCTTGATACGTGAAGGGTCTTCGTAGTGTAGTGGCTAAGTTTGTCGCCTACCTCACGCCAGATGCGTTGTTCAATTCCTGGTTGCAACGTCTAAACAACCTTTTTCTTTTCCTCGTTATCTCCCTTTTGAGTTTGTATTGCTTTGTGTTTGGTTTGTTTTCCCGTTCTTTTAAGTATGTAAATATAATAATCTATGTACAAGTTCCATTATCTGTTATTACTTATTTTAGATTCCGTTAGAGGAACTAGAATCTAAGTTTCAAATCATCTAAATCAGCTGAGCATTTCACAGTTGTATACAATTCTGCACCCAGTATGTTTGCAACAAACAATCGTGTGTTACAAATTGCGTAAATAAGTAAAAGCTTTGTTATCTTAGTTTCAACTGCACAATTCAGTGGATAAATTTCATTAAGACTCCAAAAGGCACATTCAAAACGGACACTTCAGTCTACAAATTTTGGCCGCAAGATTCCTACAGCTCGAAACAAACAACAAATATAAACTGACACTGAGTTAACTGAATAAAACTGAGCTAAAATATTCCGGTCAGTTAATTTAGATATTTATTTTTCCATACCAATACATGCATGTGCTTCACTAGCTAAATCTTGGCTTAATTTGCGCACATTAGGTGTCGTGTACGCACAAGTGTAAAGCAGGGATGGCCGGGGGCATAGGCATAGTTTCCCTAGGGGGGGGGGGTTGGGGGGGGGGTGCAAACCCCCCCCCCAAAAATTTTCGCCCAACTTTACCCCCCCCCCAGATTTTTTTACTATCCCTCCCCCCCACTTTTGGTTACCCCCCCCCCCCGAACCCCCCCCCAGCACTTTTTGGGGCCAAAAAGTTAGCTAAATTTTGCTAAAAAATGGTCATTTTTTGAAATTTTTTTCTCAAATTTTGGCTTAAAATCGGTTTAAAACGGTGTAAAAACGCCTAAAACGATAAGAACAAGCCTTGTTTTGACAAAAAAAGCGTTAAAATACAGAAAATTTTGCGTTTTTAGGCCATTTTTTGAATTTTCTGAGGTCCGAATTTTGGGGGGGGGGGGGTCGGGGGGGGGGGGACTCCCCATCACATTTCGGGGGTCGACCACCAAATTTTCGAAATTTGCCCCCCCCCCAACCAAAATTTCCAGGGAAACTATGCGGGGGGCCATAGCCAGGTGTACCACCTGTTTGGGTTGGGGGGGGGGGTGGAAGGTCCAAATTTGGCTCGGGGGACCCCACCAAAATCCGAAATTTGGGAGAGGGGGACCCCCCCCTAAACTGTACCCAAGTTGTTTTAGCTAAAAATGCTCCTTTTTCGATGTACAGTACATTAAACATACTCAAAAGCTTCTGCCAATAGTTTTCGTATGCGAAAATAGGGCTTGAAAATTGACAAATTTGTGCTAAAATATGCCTAAATTAGCCCAGATTGTGGTTTATAATTGCGTATATTACCTTTTAATTGCTATAAATAACCAACTTTAGCTGTTTATATGTCATTTATACGCATTTTTTCGTAGCAAATTTGCGAATTTTTTCTAAATTTTTGACCAAAAAATTATTTACCCCCCCCCCAAATTCCGGACCCCACCCCACTTCAAAACGGCTGAGCGCACCCATCCTAATTTCGGCTACCCCCTCCCCCAACGTTTTCTCAAGGTACACCTATGGTTGGGGGCATAGGTGTGACTGTGCAAAAAATCGGGGGGGGGGGTCCCGACTTTTGGCCACTTTTTGGCCAACAATCTGGGGGGGGGTGGGGTAGCAAAAATCTGAAAATCTTGGGGGGGTCGCCAAAATTTGTCAATTTGGTGGGGGGGGGTCCCCCCCCTACACACCTATGGTTGGGGGTCTCCATAAGCCCCCCTAGAAAAGGTTGGGGGCATACGTGTGGCTGGGCTGGGGGGGATTACCCCCCAACTGGGCGGGGGGGGGGTTGTCGCCATATGTGTACCTTGAGAAAACGTTGGGGGAGGGGATAGCCGAAATTAGGGTGGGTGGGGTCAGCCGTTTTGAGGTGGGGTGGGGTCCGGAAAAATCGAATTTAGAGGAGGAGGTGAAAAAATTTTTGGTCCAAAATTTAGAAAAAAATCGCAACTTTGCTAAAAAAGCGTTATTTCCAACTAAAAATCAACAATATTTCTTCATTTTTGCTCATTTATTCGAAAAAACTTGGAGTTTTTGGAAAAATTTCGAACTTTTCCAAAAAATTTCGAATTTGTACTAATTTTTGAGGCAAAATTTTCAAAATTTTGAGGGTGAGGTCTGGCAAATTCGGGTGGGTGGGGTCTGGGATTTGGCCATTTGGGGGGTGGGGTCTGCCTCCAGAATTTCGAGGGTGGGGTCGGCACTTTTCCATTTGGGGGAGGGGTTCCCCCCACCCCCCCAGGTACACCTATGGTTGTCGCAACGAAGAATTGGCCAAAAGTTGGGCATCTTCAGGGGAAAGTTTGCAAAAGTTTTTTAAAATGTCCAAATTTTTGGCTTAAAGTGTTTATTATTGCGAAAAAACACGTTTTTAACTTGGAAAAACTTTTGCTAATTTTTACGTTTTTTGTGTAAAAATTGCCAAAAATCGCTAAAAAATGACTAATTTTAGGTGTTTATTACGCTAAAATAGCGAAAATTTCGTGTTTTTTTGAAAATTTTTGAAAATTTAGGGTAAAAATGGTGAAATCTGGCAATTTTTTGGGTTATGGGGTGGGGGGGCTTTTGTGGGGGGAACCTCGAATGGGGGGGGAGGTTGCCGAGTGGGGCCCCCCTACCCCCCCAGTAAAAATAAGCCAGGCGACCCCTCCAGTTGAGGGGAGGGGTCAACCACCACCCAACCCATAACACACCTGTGGTTCGGGGGGGGGGTGCTCCCCATCACGTTTTGGGGGTCGGTCACCAAATGTCCGAAGTTTGCCCCCCAAACAAAATTTCCGACGAAACTATGTTGGGGGGGAGGGGGCCCCCACCCCAAATCCCCGTTACACCTATGGTGTACGCATTTTGCTCATAGGTGTACCTTGAGGAAAAGTTGGGTGAGGGAGTAGCTGAAATTTGGGTTGACTCAGCCGTTTTGAGGTACATCGATTGGGGGGCGTTGGTTGGGTTTGCCCCCCAAAATTTCCGACCAGCTCATTCCCCAGATTTTGTGACCCCCCTCTTGGCTAACCCCCCTCCATCGATGTACCTCAAAACCGCTGAGCCCACCAACCCTTCTAATTTCAGCTACTCCTTTCCCAACTTTTTCTCTAGGTACACCTATGAGCACGATGCGTACACCATAGGTGTAACGGGGATTTGAGGTGAGGGCCCCCTCCCTCCAATTTTAGACCCCCCCCCCAAACATAGTTTCACCGAAAAAGTTCCTTTAGTTTCTTGGTTGGGGGGCAAACTTCGGAAATTTGGTGACCGACCCCAAAATGTGATGGGGAGTGCCCCCCCACCTGCCGAACCATAGGTGTGTCGGGGGTGACTGGGCTCTGGGATTTGGCCATTTGTGGGTGGGTTCTGCCTCCAAAATTTCGAGGGCGGGGTCGGCACCTTTTCATTTCCCTCTCCCCAAGCATAGGTGTGCCGGCGCGGGAATGGTGTGACATCCCTCGCCCCAAATGGAAAAGTGCCGACCGCACCCTCGAAATTTTGAGAGCAGACCCCACGCACAAATGGACAAGTCTCAGGCCCTCCCCCAGCACAGCTATGGTTCGGGGGGTACTCCCCATCACATTTTGGGGGTCGGCCAACAAATTTCCGAAGTTTGCCCCCGCCCAACCAGAGGATAAGCGACGGGGGTACCTCCCCCCCAACCCCTCTCCTCAAGCATAGGTGTACCGGGGGGGCACCCCTCCCCACAAATGGAAAAGTGCCGACCCCACCCTCGACATTTTGAGAGCAGACCCCACCCACAGGCCAATTCCCAGACCCCACCCACGCCCCAGCACACCTATGGTTCGGGGGGGCACTTCCCCATCACATTTTGGGGGTCGGCCGGAAAAGCAACGAGGGGGTACCCCTCCCCTCTCAAATTTCCCTCCCCAAGCATACTGGCGGGGGGGTGTAGGACCCCTCCCCAAATGGAAAAGTGCCGACCCCCTTCTCGAAATTTTGGAGGAACACCATATCATAGGGGTCGCGGCAGCGACCCCTATAATATGAGTGAAAATGGTCGAATGACCGTGTAAAACAAGGCTACGCAGAAGCTGCGCAGATTATGTGCGCAAAAAATTATACGTGTCGTTTTTGGTATGTTCCTGAAGTTTCATCCCCGTACCACTTTCCGTTAAAAAGTTATGCCAAAAATCGCTTACGAGAGATGTTTTTTCCCGGTTCTCCGCTTTGACGTCTGGTAAGGGGGTTTTGTAGCTTTAATAACTACAGATAGAAAATAGAAAAAATTTTGCCTATGAAAACCATATATATTCTTGGAGTACGCAACAAAAATAAGCCGATAGGCTAGTTTTTATGCCTCCCAGAGCCGGAAAAAAATTTTGGCGGGGGGCCAAAATCGGCCAAAACGCTAAAATGGCCAAAAAGCATGCTTCAAAGGCGCCGTAATAAGTCAGACTGGGCTATATATGGGGCAATACTGCCTATATGGCTGAATAGGACACATATCAGGGTCGTTCAATTGCTATATAATTTTCCGGCCCTGAGCGTAATTTTTGGGCACTGGCCTGCCAAATTTTACGACCTTTTGGGTACGCTCCAGTTATTTTATTGCTCCTATATTGTAGCTCGCTGTTTATATATATACTACGTAGTTTGTCGTTAAAACATATGTTTTTCAAATTTTGCCTATATTCTTGACCTAAACCACCCGACCCATAACACACCTGTGGTTCGGGGGGGTGCTCCCCATCACGTTTTGGGGGTCGGTCACCAAATGTCCGAAGTTTGCCCCCCAAATAAAATTTCCGACGAAACTATGTTGGCGGGGAGGGGGCCCCCACCCGAAATCCCGTTACACCTATGGTGTACGCATTTTGCTCATAGGTGTACCTTGAGGAAAAGTTGGGTGAGGGAGTAGCTGAAATTTGGGTGGACTCAGCCGTTTTGAGGTATATACATCGATTGGGGGGCGTTGGTTGGGTTTGCCTCCCAAAATTTCCGACCAGCTCATTCCCCAGATTTTGTGACCCCCCCCCTCCATCGATGTACCTCAAAACCGCTGAGCCCACCAACCCTTCTAATTTCAGCTACTCCTTTCCCAACTTTTTCTCTAGGTACACCTATGAGCACGATGCGTACACCATAGGTGTAACGGGGATTTGAGGTGAGGGCCTCCTCCCTCCAATTTTAGACCCCCCCAAACATAGTTTCACCGGAAAAGTTCCTTTAGTTTCTTGGTTGGGGGGCAAACTTCGGAAATTTGGTGACCGACCCCAAAATGTGATGGGGAGTGCCCCCCCCCCCTGCCGAACCATAGGTGTGTTGGAGGTGACTGTGCTCTGGGATTTGGCCATTTGTGGGTGGGGTCTGCCTCCAAAATTTCGAGGGCGGGGTCGGCACCTTTTTATTTCCCTCTCCAAGCATAGGTGTACCGGCGCGGGAATGGTGTGACATCCCTCGCCCCAAATGGAAAAGTGCCGACCGCACCCTCGAAATTTTGAGAGCAGACCCCACGCACAAATGGACAAGTCTCAGGCCCTCCCCCAGCACACCTATGGTTCGGGGGGTACTCCCCATCACATTTTGGGGGTCGGCCAACAAATTTCCGAAGTTTGCCCCCGCCCAACCAGAGGATAAGCGACGGGGGTACCTCCCCCCCGACCCCTCTCCCCAAGCATAGGTGTACCGGGGGGGGGGGGGACCCCTCCCCAAAAATGGAAAAGTGCCGACCCCACCCTCGAAATTTTGAGAGCAGACCCCACCCACAGATGGCCAACTCCCAGACCCCACCCACGCCCCAGCACACCTATGGTTCGGGGGGGGCACTTCCCCATCACATTTTGGGGGTCGGCCGGAAAAGCAACGAGGGGCTACCCCTCCCCTCTTAAATTTCCCTCCCCAAGCATACTGGCGGGGGGGGTGTAGGACCCCTCCCCAAATGGAAAAGTGCCGACTCCCCCTTCTCGAAATTTTGGAGGCAGACCATATCATAGGGGTCGCGGTAGCGACCCCTATAATATGAGTGAAAATGGTCGAATGACCGTGTAAAACAAGGCTGCGCAGATTCCTGCGCAGATTATGTGCGCAAAAAATTATACGTGTCGTTTTTGGTATGTTCCTGAAGTTTCATCCCCGTACCACTTTCCGTTAAAAAGTTATGCCAAAAATCGCTTACGAGAGATGTTTTTTTCCCGGTTCTCCGCTTTGACGTCTGGTAAGGGGGTTTTGTAGCTTTAATAACTACAGATAGAAAAATTTTTGCCTATGAAAACCATATATATTCTTGGAGTACGCAACAAAAATAAGCCGATAGGCTAGTTTTTATGCCTCCCATAGCCGGAAAAAATTTTTGGCGGGGGGCCAAAATCGGCCAAAACGCTAAAATGGCCAAAAAGCATGCTTCAAAGGCGCCGTAATAAGTCAGACTGGGCTATATATGGGGCAATACTGCCTATATGGCTGAATAAGACACATATCAGGGTCGTTCAATTGCTATATAATTTTCCGGCCCTGAGCGTAATTTTTGGGCACTGGCCTGCCAAAGTTGGTGAATTTTGGGTCCAACTTTGAACTTGGTTTTTTCGCTTATTTTACGACCTGGAAGGCTCAAATCTTGCATACAAAGGTTTTTGCGGACGGAGAATCGATTCCCGCTATTAATTTTGCTGCCCGACTGACCCAGGTTGCTGGGCTCGTTCCACTTTTCCGTCTGGAGGGTCATGTCGGCAACCGCTACCTGGGGGCCCATACTGGGCTTATTCTAGGGATTTTTTCTTGGGGGGGCCCCCAAAGGTCCGTGGAGCAAGGAATTTTTGGGGGGGGCGATTTTTTGGGGGGGGAAGGGTGTTTATGGGGGGGGGGCCACCCCCCCCCACTAGAATAAGCCCAGATACTAAGCTCTACTTGGCCTCTCATAACTTTGCCTATAGGGGTTTTTTGGTGCGCCCAGCTCATTCCCGGTGTCCGTTTTGCCATTCGACTCATCCATCTTGCCGGGCTGGTTCCACTTTGCCGTCTGGAGGATCATGTCGGCAACCGTTTCCTGTGAGCAACTTTTGTCATAGAATTGCATGCTCAAAGTGGCTGTAGCGTGCTGTGGTGGGGTGGGGTGGGGACTTAGGCGATTTTCGGTCAAAAAAGAAATTTTTCAAAAGTGGTCAAATTTGGTACCGAATGAAAGCCCTAAGTGAGCTGAGCAACTTTTGTCATAGCATTGCATGCTCATAGTGGCTGTAGAGTGCTGTTGTGGGGTGGGTTGATGACGTAGGCGATTTTCGGTCAAAAATGAAATTTTTCAAAAGTGGTCAAATTTGGGACCAAATGAAAGCCCTACATGAGGTGAGCAACTTTTGTCATAGAATTGCATGCTCAAAGTGGCTGTAGAGTGCTGTGGTAGGGTGGGGCGGGGACGTAAGCGATCTTGGGTGAAATTATGAAATTTTCCAAAAGCGGTGAAAATAGTATCTGCTTGCGCATGGTGTTCGGAAATATATTATGTTGGTTCTTTTTTTGCGCATACATATGTAAAAGAATGGAAAACAACAACCAAAAATGCTTCTTTGTCGCATGCAAAATACATATGAGTACTCTCAGGCAGATTGTACAAGCAGGGAAACTAGCCTGTAAAATGCGTATGAGTGGCGTTGAGGTTGTAAATTAAGGAAAACAAGTTGCAACGGCTTAACATATGACCCTGTCCTACAACGAGGCTCATATTGGCGTCACAGTGCAGCCTTCTTAAAGATCATCAGGTCATCATATTTAAGAAAAAAGAATGAATAGACATAACATGTTAACATTGTGGCTTGAAAGAAATGGACAGAACGAAGTGAACTGCGACACCTCAAGTTTAACTGTACATGCAAGCGGATGTTTCCCGAAACACCATGGCACCTACTATTTCCGGAAGCACTATAGCACACCTACTGTATTCTCGGAACGCTATTACACACTACTCTCACATACGTAATGCTTTCCCCACATGGCTCCGAGTTAGAGGGCAAAGTGGCATGCTGTATAATGCGTATGCACAGTATAATGTCTTAGCGACATGATGTGTGAAGGACAATTTTGTAATGAAAAGCTTTACGTGCTATTTATATGATGGTCAAATATCGACAAATTATATTATGACATACGCCAATATGAGCCTCGTTGTAGGACAGGCTCATGTGTTAAGCCGTTGCAACTTGTTTTCCTTAATTTACAACCTCAACGGCACTCATATGCATTTTACAGGCCAGTTTCCGTGTTTGTACAGCCTGCCTGAGAGTACTCATATGTATTTTACATGCGACGATGGAGTATTTTTGGTTCTTGTACGTATATGTAGGTGTAACGGGGATGTGGGGGCCCCCCTCCCCCCAATTTTGGGGGAACCCTTGTTTGACCCCCCAAACATAGTTTCACCGGAAATTTTGGTTGGAGGGGGCAAACTTCGGAAATTTTGGCCGACCCCCAAAATGTGATGGGGAGTACCCCCCGAACCATCGGTGTGCTGGGGGGTGGGTGGAGGTCGACGACGTGACGTCGAAAAGTGCCGACCCCACCTTCGAAATTTTGGGAGCAGACCCCACCCACAAATGGCCAAATCTCAGACCCCCACCCACCCCCCCGCGCACCTATGGTTCGGGGAGTACTCCCCATCACATTTTGGGGGTCGGCCACCCAATTTCCGAAGTTAGCCCCCCACTCCAAACATCTCCGTTAAACCTATTCCTCCACCCCAACCCTCCCACAAAATTTTTTTCTTTTTAGGCCAAAAATCGCATTTTCAGCCGTTTCGAATGCAAACAAGCGCACTTTCTGCTCCTATGTTTTGGAGCCAGTAGCTCCAACCCTTGACACAGGAGGCGGGTGGTTTTTCCCCCAAAAAGGGGGTGCGTTCCCCACCCCATAGCTATACTTCTAGTGATAAAATTACTTCATGTTTGAATGTTTTTTGGCATTAGAAGCGGCTGAAAATGTGATTTTTGGCATAGACCCCCCTCACTAAAAATGCCAGAGAGATGGAGGGGAGCCCCCCTTGGCCTCAAAGCTCTGGGGGGTCCCCTGGTGCCTGGGTATTTTTTAGAGATTTTTCCGGGGGGTGGGGGCTTCCCGGGGGGTCCCGGGCCCGGGGGGGGGGGAAGATTTTTTTGCAAAAACGAAAAATTGCCGAAACAGCGTTTTGCCGGCCATAGCCGATTTTGAACAAAAAATAGATTTTGAAATTTTGTTTTTAACATTTAATGCTATTGAATGCTGCAAATAGTTGCACCAGCATGAGCCACACTTTGCTATGTCCTTGCTTTTCCTCCGATGTCCCTGTTTTGAAAAGCTTTTACTGCACTTCTTTATGGGTGTTGGAGGGGGGGCGCCCCCGGTTTTTTCCTGCTACATGGCACTGTGGCTCAGTCTCACACAGCTGACCAGAACACTGCATTTTCCATCATACCCTGCACTGTTGATGCCTATTTCAGCAATTTTCGCCAATTTTTCGGCGAAAAATTGCCAAAATAGCTTTTTGCTGGCCATAGCCGATTTTGTTGTTGACATCCACACTTTGGCCACTTTGCCTCACTTTATCGGTGTTGGAGGGGGGCGCCCCCGGTTTTTTCCTGCTACATGGCACTGAGGCTCAGCCTCACATAACTGACCAGAACACTGCATTTGCCGTCATATTCTGCTTTGTTGGTGCCAATTTCAGCAATTTTCTCCAAATTTTCGGCGAAAAATTGCCGAAACAGCTTTTTGCTGGCCATAGCCGATTTTGAACAAAAAATCGGTTTTGAAATTTTGTTTTTACCATCTAGTGCTATTGAATGCTGCAAACAACTACACCAGAATGTGCCACACTTGACTTTGCCGTTGGTTTTCCTCCGATGTCCCTGCTTTGAAAAATTTTTCCTGCACTTGGTGTTGGAGGGGGACGCCCCCTGGTTTTTTTTCCTGCCGCATGGCGCTGTGGCTCAGCCTCAGAAAACGAACTAAAACATTTTTAAATATTAATAGAATAGAATTTAATATTATTCAGGATAATTTCATTGATTCGGTGTTTTTCAAACTTGACTTTTGTTTTTTGCAGGAAGGCAAGGAGGCCCTTCTAGTCCTCCTGCGGACAGTGAACCCCCACAATCGCCGCCCCCTCCTCCTCTTCCTACGCCCAGTTCTACTGCCCTGCCGCCTGGGCTGAAACTGATGGTTCGGGCTGCCCCCATGCCTGGCCTGCCCGATGTTGAGCTGAACCTTGACGCTGACGACCGAACCATCTTTTCCTATATTCAGCGGATCTCGGAATGCGCTGCTGTGAACGGGTCCGGGGCCCTATCCGCTGAGCTGGGCTGTTCGCGGGCTGAACGGGCTCGCCGGGTCTGGGAGGTGACCTATGCCCTTTCCTACGCGGAGAATTCGACACAGGAGAAGGCTGGCGGATCCTCGACGGAGGCGACGACTTTGACTTCTGATCTGTCGGAGGAGAGTTTGGTACCGAAAATTTTGTCCTCTGTTCCGAAGGATGAAGGCCTGCAGTGTTGCTCAATTCTGGAAATTTTGGAGGTTTGTAGAGAGTGAAAGATTTTTTGCTTGACTAAGAATATCTGTAAGCATTAGACGAGAGTTTCTCTACCTTCTGTAGTTTGAATCTTAAAAAAAGTTTTTTGAGTTTACTATTGAAATTGACTCTTTGGTTTTGTGAGCATTTCCTAAATGTTCATGAATTTCGGCAATTTCTAAATTAATTTGTTTTGATGAATATTTTTATTTGCTTGGTTTCAGCTACTCAATCTTCTGCGAGAGCTTGGCACCGGGGAAGGCACTGCTGGCGAGGTGGTGGAGGATCTGGGCCAGGAAGAATTTCTGTCCTCCAAACTGACACAGAAAATTCTGCATCAGCTTCAGGATCCGCTAGTGGTCGCCAGTGCAGCGATGCCTGACTGGGCCAACTATCTGATGTACTACTATCCCATGCTATTCAGCTTTGACACTCGCCTGTTGTACTTCCAGGTCGGTTGCCATACTTGAACTGTTAGTCATGATATCGGGTCATATTAATAGATTCTCATATTTTATGCATTTTAAGTCTTGTCCTTTTAGTTCGCCTTATTTCAAGTCAAGCTGCAAAAGTGTGATAACATGGTAGCAGTTAAGACTGGCCAAAATTTTGGAATTTTTTCTAAAAACTAATGATTTTGTTTCAGATTATAGGAAAATTGCAAATGTAAATGAAATTAGTTAATATTCAGAAATATTTCGTTAATTTATTATTAAATGGTGCAAGCTTCCTCGAAAATTTAAGTTCAAGGCACAATTCCCTCTAGATTTTCTTGGGACAAGCCGTCACAGGATTCGACCCCATGTTAATATATCATGCAAAAGTTCTTATAGACTGAGCTTAGGTCTGTGTTTACTTTACTATAAGCTTTGCTCAATATTGCTCAGTTTCGAAAGTGATGTGAACCCTGGCTTATGTCGCACTGCGGTATCTCCAGAGTGTACTTCTGTAGTGACATTTTGGTCGAAGTTCAGTGCTAGAGTATACCAGAAATGATATTCTGTCGTTAGCGTTGCGACCATTGAGCCTGTCTTTTCTATCTCAGTTTTGAGATGGCATGGCCGGGCACGATGTCGTATGCGCGCGGTGTAATATTGTACAGTTAAAAATTGTAATTGTGTATAGAGTTTTTGTGAGAAATTCTATGGTGTAACAGTTTTTAGAAAATATTGTATTTTGTGTGAGCCTTTTTTATTGTTCAAAAAATCGCTATATTTTTATTAGTGGACACCAGTTAAATAAATCTGATAAATATTTCAAAAGCTCCTGCTCTGCCTGCAGTAATAGGCAAAGCCTTAGTCTGAAACAGGAGAGAGCCAATGGCCGCAGTTGAAACTAACTGTGATTTGTTTTGGTTTGATTTCAGGCCACTGCTTTCGGAACCAGCCGAGCCATAGTCTGGCTTCAGACTCAGCGCGACCATCTGCTGGAAACCGGAGGCGTTGGCGGTCTCGGTAGTCGCCCGGCTGTGGGCGGCTCGGCCGGCGGTTCTTCGAGCACGACCCGCAGTCGGGACGACTATCATCATGAGTTTCGAATCGGGCATATCAAGCATGAACGGGTGAAAATTCCGCGTTCCGGGAAAAGTGTTTCAGATTCCGATCCCAGCGGAACTGGACCCGGGACCGGAAACGACCGATCTATTGGACTGGGCCATCTACCTGATGGAATTTCATGCGGAACGAAAATCAGTGCTGGAAATTGAATTTGAGGGCGAAGAAGGAACTGGTTTAGGTGAGAATAACTTCAGAGAGAGAGAATGACCTTTGGTTTTTTATTTTATTATTTTTCACTAATGGCTCTTTTTAGTGTCTATTGGATCGGCTAGTAATGAAATTGCAGATCGAGTTTTGCCACAGGTTTTTATGAATGCATTTTCTCTATGCTCTATGCTCTTGCAGGACCAACGCTGGAATTCTATGCCCTGGTGGCGGCGGAATTTCAGCGCAAGGATCTGGGCCTATGGATTTGTGAGGACCAATCTCCATCGACCCCTGGTCTCTACAGGCGCTCCAGTTCTTCAATTTCTGGAGGCGGGGGTCCCCTCTCCAGTGATCCCCTGATCTCTTCTACCACCTCGATCACAGAAAAATCCGGTCCATCCGCAGCCGAACTATCCCTCCCTCTTCCAGTGCTGGAGTCTAAGCCGGTGGGCTATTTTGTCCAGTCTGCGGCCGGTCTATTCCCTGCTCCCCTGCCCCAGTCCGATCCCAAGTTTGCGCCCCAGATTCGCCTATTCGAAGTTTTGGGCATCCTGCTGGCAAAGGTTCTGCAGGATTCACGTCTGATCGATCTCCCCCTATCCACACCCTTTCTGAAACTGATCTGCTATAGGCCCTCGTCGTTGGCCCCCGAAAAATTTGTGGGGGTCCATACCCCGATTTCCTCAGAATGGACGGTAGAGGAAGGCCTGCAGGCTAGAGGAGCGGCCTGGTTCCGTGGAGCCCTGGACTGGGAGGATTTTGAGGATATCTATCCGATCAAGGCCCGGTTTCTGCGGGAGCTGAGGCGTCTGGCCCAGAAGCGACGCCTGATCCTGGCGGATTCCAGTATCAGCGAGCCGGATCGACGCCATGCCCTGGCCGGTTTGATGGTGGAGACGGACGGCGGCCATCGCTGTAGTCTGGAGAATTTGGGACTGACCTTCCGAGTCAACCCACCCAGTTCTAGCCTGGGCTATAGTCATGTGGATTTGGTTCCTGGTAGGTTGCTTCATAAGTTTGCGCTTAAAAGATTATACTATAATATTATTGTGCAGTAACACTTTCCTGTGGCTACAGATCTGGGTTTATTTTAGGCAAAAATAAGTGGGGGTGGGGAATAAAATGGGCCAAAAATGCTGTATAAATTGCCTGTTTTCCACATACACTGCTATAAGAATGCTTAAAAGTGCTCAAAACTCAAAAGGGCGATTTTTGATCAAAAATTTTCGGCGAGCCGGAAAAAATTTTAAAATTTTGACCAAAAATCCTAAAAATTTGGCAATTTTTGGGCACCTTAGGGAGAGTGGGGGGAAGCCCAAAAACGTAGGGGTGGGACCGAGTTGGGGGACTGGCTAATTTTTACTGGCGGGGGGGCACTTGGTTTTTCTTTCCTGCACTTGGCGTTGGAGGGGGACGCCCCCTGGTTTTTTTCCTGCTGCATGGCGCTGTGGCTCAGCCTCACATAACTGACCAAACACTGCATTTGCCATCATATCCTGCACTGTTGGTGCCTATTTCAGCACTTTTCTCCAATTTTTCGTTTTGCCGGCCATAGCCGATTTTGAACAAAAAATAGATTTTGAAATTTTGTTTTTAACATTTAATGCTATTGCATGCTGCAAATAGTTGCACCAGCATGAGCCTCACTTTGCTATGTCCTTGCTTTTCCTCCGATGTCCCTGCTTTGAAAAGCTTTTCCTGCACTTCTTTATCGGTGTTACAGGGGGGGGGGGGGCGCCCCCGGTTTTTTTCCTGCTACATGGCACTGTGGCTCAGTCTCACTTTGCTGACCAGAACACTGCATTTTCCATCATATACTGCACTGTTGATGCCTATTTCGGCAATTTTCGCCAATTTTCCGGCGAAAAATTGCCAAAATAGCGTTTTGCTGGCCATAGCCGATTTTGAACAAAAAAATAGATTTTGAAATTTTGTTTTTGACATTTAATGCAATTGAATGCTGCAAATAGTTGCACCAGCATGGGCCACACTTTGATATGTCGTTGCTTTTCCTCTGATGTGCCTGCTTTGAAAAATTTTTCCTGCACTTCTTTATCGGTGTTGGAGGGGGAGGGGTACCACATCAACCACTTGTGCTTTAAAAAATATATAAAGCAATTGCGCTTTAACATAACTTCCTTGTTTTTTATCTATTATGTTGACAGTAAATTATCTAAAAGTAATACTGCTATGATCATAGGAGAGGCATTCATTAGTGATGGGCACCGGATATTTTTTCATATCCGGATATCCGCCTATTTTGCGTTAACGGATATCCGGATATCCGGTTATCCGCCTATTCCAAACTTAACTTCAGGAAAATTTTTCGATTTTGCAGTTAAATTTTCATTTTTTTGTCAATTTTTCGGCTAGTTGTGAATGTCTATCATGCAACCAAGCCTCAACCTTCGTTTCAAAAATATTTTCTGAGGAAGTTTTGAAAAATATTTTAAAATGTTTGAAATTTTTGTCAAAAATTTGCTAATTTTTCATTGTTTTGACTAAAATGTACACGGATATCCGGATATCCGGATATTTTTCTCAAATCGGATATTATCCGGATATCCGGATATCCAGTGCCCATCACTAGCATTCATTCAATTCTTTCCCAAGTAAAACTATTATGGGATATTCCGGCCGTAGCCGATTTTGAACAAAAAATAGATTTTGAACAAAAAATAGATTTTGAAAATCTGTTTTTGACATTTAATGCAATGGGATGCTGCAAATAGTTGCACCAGCATGTGCCACACTTTGATATGTCGTTGCTTTTCCTCCGATGTCCCTGCTTTGAAAAATTTTTCCTGCACTTCTTTATCGTTGTTGGAGGGGGGCGCCCCCGGTTTTTTTCCTGCTACATGGCACTGTGGCTCAGCGACCAGAACTCAAATCCTGCACTGTTGGAAATTTGAATTTTAACACAGTTGACTATGTCAGGCTTAGGCTACTAGACTTCTGATAAGTCACAGACACGCGGGAGGGCGCAAACATACACACGGGAACACACGCACGCATATGAACTGTAATGTACTGTATGTATGTACGTACATATGTACTGTACGAACTGTAGACTGAAAAGTGCATCGTTCACGTGCATTTCGTCTGTATATGTACACACACGCGCACGCGCACACACACACACACACGTCCGAACTGTATGAAAGACATGCACGCACGCCTAATTAAGTATATTTATATATCTATGAATATTAAATAGACACCTCTTGGCAGAACTAACTGTAACGTGTCAACTTATATGGTCAAAGACAACAGATTTAAATCTGCTACATAATTTTTTCACTTACTTTTTCCTTAAGTGTAGTGCAGATTCAAACAGTCACACACATACACACGCGCACACACACACAACATAGTTTTTGGGGAGGGTTCGCTGCAGTAGAGTGCTATCCTGCTCCTCTTTTTTGCCCGATCTGCACATGGCACAGGCGCAGAGGTGTCTCATATAGTTCAAAGAACTTGATTCATATATATTAGTGATGGCCACTGGATATCCGGATAGTATCGAATTTGAGAAAAATATCCGGATATCCGTTTGCGTTTTAGACAAAATACTGAAAAATATCAAATTTTTGATAACAGTTTTAAATTTTTAAAACATTTTTCAAAATTTTTCTGTGAAATATTTTTGAATACAAGTTAGTCGTTCGACTTAATAACAGAAATTCACAGCACACCGAAAAATTGACAGGAAAATTGCAAACTATATTTTTAAAATTCCGTTTTGAAGAGGCGGACACCCGAACATGAATAAATATCCAATGCCCTTCACTAGTCCATAATAGAGAGCAATATTGTAAGCCTGAAAAGACCTGCAATATCATAATATCACTAATTGTTTAGATTATCAGTGTGGTCAAGAGTCATGTGATCTGCCCTGCAGGCCCGAGTCTCCTGCCACCGAGGTATATTCCTGTGGCAACATTTGCGGGGGCCGCTATAACTGTGTCCAGCATCTCTGTCAGAGGGTCTGTCATGGAAGAGTAGGTAAGGTTCTCCCAAAATTTGTTTGCGTTTGGTCCTTTTGAAAGTTCGTTGTAAACTTTTAGCCGTCCCTCCTCCCGGGTCTACCTCGACAAAAAGTTAGATTTTCAGTTTAAGTCTTATTTAAAAATTGCGTATGACTGCTTATAACACTAATTGGAGACAGATAGTAGTGTAAAATTTTTACTTTCCCGGTGGAGAGGGGGGCGATTGAACCTACAACTTTTCCTGAGGTAAACTATTGACCGACGCTCTTCCAATTGAGCCACCGACTACCAAGAAACAATGGACTAAAGTCACTTGAATCACGACACGTCTTTTAATGTCACTTGAATTTCATTTTAGGTCATGCCTCTGTGCAATTGCTGTTTTCATCACATCATTTTCTTATTTTTTGTTCTACACTCACATTTTTGTCCTTTTCATTAATCATTGTTGTCTGTGCTTCTTTCAGGCTTCAACGCCAGAAATCCTTTATTTCCAGTTGTTTTTCTTTCTGTTTCAGGGCTACTGTCTCTCCCAGCTGGACACCACTGGCACCAGCCTTCACCACCATCACTCTCATCATCACCCGTCCATTGGTAGTCTTCCTACCTCACCCGTTTTGGCCGCTGCGGCTGCGCCTGCTGCGGCCGGCGGTGGTCCTGCTCATGCTGGACTGCCTCCGTTTCCCAGTCCTGCCACTGTGGCCGCTATGCGTGGTCAGACGGCCGGCCCGGGTGGCTCAACGGCTCAACTTTATCCCTGGCACGCTATACCTGTTTCAGCAGCAGGTATGTACAGTGATAGCAGATAGTTAGTAAATAAAGTGGTGTGAAAGACATGCACCAGCACAGCCTAAACATCAGATTTACGAATCGGAAATCGTTTAAGGATGGCTTTTTGGCTCCAAAAGGTCAAGATCAAGCAAGAGTATATACACAATATATAGACAGCAGGCAAGCTCTATTATCAGCTCTAGGTACATACTCTGCACGCCAACGGCTGACACCCCCCATAAACGTGTATACTCACTTCAAAGAAATTTGCACGCTATGTTTGCGTTCTAAAGCTCGAAGCAGACACAAATTGGACGCACGCAGGCGTACTGTTTTCGAGTTTTAACACGTAAAGATACGGCGAGTGAGCGTACAGAAACGTGTACTGGGTACACTTTAGTGGGGGGAGGTTTCAGCCGTTAGTGTGCAGAGCATGTACCTTAAGGTGGTGGTTTCCTTTTGTGTTGTGCAGTCGTCGGGTTTATGTGCCTGACCCCCCTTTTTCACAACCACCAACATAATTAATTAAAAATTTCTGCTGGCTGCAAGACTCTAGCTTCAAGGTTGCCATTTGCCAATTTGATTTGGCCAAGAGTCTATAATACCAAGAGTGAGAAGCTTGGCCCTTCCTAATGGAAATGGCCTGCGAGATGCTCGGCACATTAAGGCCAAAATCTCAGAGGGGGGTTCCACTTACCATTGTTCAGCATCTGTTTAAATGCGTTTGAACTAAAACGCATCTGATTGGCTAATCGCCTACCTTATGTCAAACTTACGTGTATAAGCGGACCCCCCCCAAGATCTCGGGGGGGGGGGGATTCCACTTAGCGTTGTTAAGCGTGTGTTTATATGCAATCGAACTGAAAAGCACTTATGAGGATTGCGACAGCTGAGGCTTTTCAGTTCGACTGCATATAAAAACTCGCTTAACAACGCTAAGCGGGAACCCCCCCCCCCGAAGATCTCTCGGGGGGGGGGGGTCCGCTTATACACGTAAATTTGACATAAGGTAGGCGATTAGTCAATCAGATGCGTTTTAGTTCAAACGCATATAAACACATGCTGAACAATGGTAAGTGGTACCCCCCCCCCGAGATTTCGGCCTTAATGTGCCAAGCATCTCGCAGGCCATTTCCATTAGGAAGGGCAAAGCTTCCCACTTTTGGCACTATAGACGCTTGATTTGGCACATGTACCCCTGTCTGCAGAAAAATGCTAGAAATCTCTATCTTATCTCCATCTAAGGGAATTACTCTTCAAAGTTGAAGTTTCTTCAAATTTAGAAATTTTTGGTTAGCGAAAGGAATATTTATTACTGGTGCGAGCTATAAGGCTGTAATTTGGCATAAAAAGAGGCCCTATAGGAGTACTCATTTGTGCCAAGTAGCAAGAAATTCTGCCGCGTGAAAAATATTTTATGTCAACTTTAATCTTCAAAAATTGCCGAAGCCGCCATTTTCAGTCTGCCGATCCTGCATAGAGTCTCTCTGCAGCCGTAGAAGTATAGCAAACCTTCATTAATCGAGCTGAAACTTTTTGTGGGTGAGTTTTCGAGTGCAAATATTACAAAAAATTTGATTTTTTCGATGTTTGGGTACCATTGCCCAGAAACGGCGTTTTTGGCATTTTTTAAAGATTAAAGTTGACATAAAACTTTTTCACGCGGCAGAGTTTTTTGCCATTTGGCGCAAATGAGTACTCCTATAGGGCCCCTGTATATGCCAAACCACAGCCTTATAGCTCGCACCAGTAATAAAATTTTCATTTCGTTTGCCAAAAATTCCTGTCGGGCACATAAACGCGACGGCTGCCCATGTCTGGAAGGCAGCTAAGATCAGCTTTTGCTATATAACTTGTAGTGGCTGGGGTCTTATGCGATTTGTGTTCAAAATTGAAATTTTTTCACGAGTGAAAAAATTTGTTACCAAATGAAACACTAAGTGAGCTCAGCAACTTTTGTCAACAGTCTTGCAATTTGTGGCCAAAAATGAATTTTTCACAAGTGGTCAAATTTGGTACTAAATTAAAACACTAAGCGAGCTCAGCAATTATAGTGTGGTGGGGAGGGCAAACGAGTCACTCAGGCTGCGTTTAGTTCTACATGTATTTGGAAATACCAAAACGCTGCTTACAGTGTTCAGTTTTGGTATCAAATGAAACCCTGCGTGAGCTGAGCAGCTTGTCATAGAACTTATATACATGTTCAACATGGCTATAGTGTGGTGGCATACCCGAGGGCAAGTGAGTCACGCAGCGTTTAGTTCTACCAATATTTGGAACCACCAAAATGCTGCGCCCAGCCAGGCATCTTGTGCCATCGGCAGGGCTAAGCCTTTTGTGGGCTATTTCGCATTTACAAAACAAGCGCCCAAAATCTTCGGCCAAGGTGTTCTTTTTATTGCCTGATAATTGGCACGTGCAACATTTCTGAGGAAGGTTTCATAAGAGACATCAAAGTCTGGCACTGCCTATATGTTGCTTCGCATACACGCATTTGTGTCACACAGTGTCGCCTGTTCAACTGTAGCTGTAGGACCCTACCCTTGTTACTTCACTTTTGGCACATTCATGTGTCTCACAGCAATTTGCTTTGCTTTGAGACATTCATGTGCCACACAGTCCCACGTGTAGAACTGTAGCTGTAAAGCCTACTATAAGGTATCTCTACGCCTTTGTTACTTCGCTTTTGACACATTCATGTGTCTCACAGTACGTTGCTTTGACACATTCATGTGCCACACAGACCCACGTGTAGAACTGTAGCTGTAAAGCCTACTATAAGGTATCTCTACGCCTTTGTTACTTCGCTTTTGACTGTGTCTCACAGTACGTTGCTTTGACACATTCATGTGCCACACAGACCCACGTGTAGAACTGTAGCTGTAAAGCCTACTATAAGGTATCTCTACGCCTTTGTCACTTCGCTTTTGACACATTCATGCGTCTCACAGTACGTTGCTTTGCTTTGACACATTCCCTGTAGAACTGTAGCTGAGCCTACTATAACGTATCTCTGCGCCCTTGTTACTTCGCTTTTGGCCCATTCATGTGTCTCTATGTTGATATACTAATTTTGTCATAATCTTTTTTGTTTTTCAGGGCCAACAACAAACAGCCCTACAGAAGCTACCGAAGACATTGCAGCGATGCTGGAAACGGAGGTGAAAACTCAATTGTACCAATACTTTATAAAATGAAGAGTGAGACACTCAGACATTCCTGGTTTTAGAGGAGTCTACAACAAGAAAATTATATTGGAAAAATTGCTATTTTATACATTTTGATCAAAAATCAGTGAAAAACCAAGATTTTGCGATTTTTAATAATTCTTTTGAAAACTCTCTGAAACGTGCTAGAAATGGTCAATTTTTGATGAAAACCGCTGAGGGGTGTTCTCTTCTGTCATGTGACGCACTGCATCTCGGCGTGCAGCCAAAAAACGCCATTGTACAGTGCTGTCGTGGGGTGGGGAAGGGTTTTAGGCGATTTTAGACAAAAAACAAACTTTTTGAAAAGTGGTCATATTTGATATCAAATGAAAGCCCTAGGCGAGCTGAGCAGCTTTTGTCATAGACCCTGCATGCTCAAAATGGCTATAGTGTGGTGGGACAGTCGAGGGCAAACGAGTCACTCAGGCTGCGTTTAGCTCTACAAATATCTTGAAATACCAAAACGCTGCTGCGCACTGCACTTTGAATCAAATTAGAACGCTACTAAACTGTACATTCATGTGTCTGACAGCGTAGGACACATTTATGTGCCACACAGCCAGCCAGTTGTAGAACTGAAGCTGTACAGCTCTTTATAAGGTATAGCTCTACACTCACCTCTGCACTGCCACAAAAGTAGAACAGTAGCTGTACCACTATTTACTAGGTATGTCTCTCGAAACCATTTCTCCGCTTACACGCAGCGATCAGACATTCATGTGTCTCACTCTGCACTATTTTAACCAGTTCTGCGCTTACACGCAGCGATCACACATTCATGTGTCTCACTCTGCACTGTTCCCACACAAGTAGAACAGTAGCTGTAGCACTCTTTACTAGGTATGTCTCTCTAAACCAGCTCTCCGCTTAGACGCAGCGATCAGACATTCATGTGTCTCACTCTGCACTGTTCCCACACAAGTAGAACAGTAGCTGTAGCACTCTTTACTAGGTATGTCTCTCTAAACCAGTTCTCCGCTTACACGCAGCGATCACACATTCATGTGTCTCACTCTGCACTGTTCCCACACAAGTAGAACAGTAGCTGTAGCACTCTTTACTAGGTATGTCTCTCTAAACCAGTTCTCCCCTTACACGTAGCGATCACACATGAGTCTCACTCTGCACTAGGTGCAACTAGTTACAATTTCAACCAAAGAGGAGATCAGCAAGGGGGACACTAAAACTCTGTATTGTTATAAGAAAAACACCGGAATGTTGTGCGAATTTTGATATTGCTAACATTTTGAGTTTAAATTTACAAGAACCCATTTTCGCCCTAATTTTGTTAATGCTAACAATTTGAGTTTAAATCAACTAGAGCTAGCGGGTTTCTCCTTTACATTATGAGATTGTATCTTATGCTTTTAACCGTACAGTTAGACAGCAACAGATCCGAGACCTGCCTTACACACTAGGTATGTCTCTCTAAACCAGTTCTCCGCTTATACGCAGCGATCAGACATTCATGTGTCTCACTCTGCACTGTTCCCACACAAGTAGAAAAGTAGCTGTAGCACTCTTTACTAGGTATGTCTCTCTAAACCAGTTCTCCGCTTATACGCAGCGATCAGACATTCATGTGTCTCACTCTGCACTGTTCCCACACAAGTAGAAAAGTAGCTGTAGCACTCTTTACTAGGTATATCTCTCTAAACCAGTTCTCCGCTTATACGCAGCGATCAGACATTCATGTGTCTCACTCTGCACTGTTCCCACACAAGTAGAACAGTAGCTGTAGCACTCTTTACTAGGTATGTCTCTCTAAACCAGCTCTCCGCTTAGACGCAGCGATCAGACATTCATGTGTCTCACTCTGCACTGTTCCCACACAAGTAGAACAGTAGCTGTAGCACTCTTTACTAGGTATGTCTCTCTAAAGCAGTTCTCCGCTTACACGCAGCGATCACACATTCATGTGTCTCACTCTGCACTGTTCCCACACAAGTAGAACAGTAGCTGTAGCACTCTTTACTAGGTATGTCTCTCTAAACCAGTTCTCCCCTTACACGTAGCGATCACACATGAGTCTCACTCTGCACTAGGTGCAACTAGTTACAATTTCAACCAAAGAGGAGATCAGCAAGGGGGACACTAAAACTCTGTATTGTTATAAGAAAAACACCGGAATGTTGTGCGAATTTTGATATTGCTAACATTTTGAGTTTAAATTTACAAGAACCCATTTTCGCCCTAATTTTGTTAATGCTAACAATTTGAGTTTAAATCAACTAGAGCTAGCGGGTTTCTCCTTTACATTATGAGATTGTATCTTATGCTTTTAACCGTACAGTTAGACAGCAACAGATCCGAGACCTGCCTTACACACTAGGTATGTCTCTCTAAACCAGTTCTCCGCTTATACGCAGCGATCAGACATTCATATGTCTCACTCTGCACTGTTCCCACACAAGTAGAAAAGTAGCTGTAGCACTCTTTACTAGGTATGTCTCTCTAAACCAGTTCTCCGCTTATACGCAGCGATCAGACATTCATGTGTCTCACTCTGCACTGTTCCCACACAAGTAGAAAAGTAGCTGTAGCACTCTTTACTAGGTATATCTCTCTAAACCAGTTCTCCGCTTATACGCAGCGATCAGACATTCATGTGTCTCACTCTGCACTGTTCCCACACAAGTAGAAAAGTAGCTGTAGCACTCATTACTAGGTATATCTCTCTAACCCAGTTCTCCCCTTACACGCAGCGATCAGACATTCATGTGTCTCACTCTGCCCTGCACTGCTCCCACAAGTAGAAAAGTAGCTGTAGCACTCTTTACTAGGTATCACCAGTCCCCTGCATTGATGACAATTCTCTACTGTGTATGTTTTTGTTATAGAGGGATGACAATCCGGAGAAAGCATTGAATCTGATCCACAGAAGACGAAAATTTATTAAAATTAATATTATGCACACTTTGTTTGTTGTTATCTTTTATATCATTAAAGCAAATCTTGTTCGCGTTCTACTGGAAATATGGCATATACCTTAGGAATACTTTTAAGCTCAATTATCAAGACTTCAAAACAAAACTAATGTTAAACTGAAAGTTAGCCAGGAAACTTAAACTATATAGTCTTTGTACCTAAAGTAATAGTCATTGTTTCTATCATTAATAAAATTGTACTATTTCTTTCATATCTTCTCTCTTTTCTTCCTTTCTACTCTTATCATATTTGTCTATCTTAGAATTATTCTTCTTTTCTTCTCTATTACGATTCTACCTATGTATAAGGGGACGTAAATTTACACTTATATCGTATAGGGGACGTCGGGCCGAGTGGCACATAAAAGGGCAGTCATTTATACTGATCAAGGAAAGCGGAGCCATTTACACCACAGTCCATGAACAGAGGGGGGGTCTACTTTATTCGCTTCTCATCCGTACCATTTCCAGATCCTTCCAAGGGGCGCTTCTGGACCTGGCTTCGGCGGTGCTGCTCCAGCTCTTCCCGGATCTCCGGGATTCGAAGCAGCTTGATCCGCAGCATGGTGAGCAAATCACCTAGCACGTTTCGCCCAGCCCATATGGTAGGGTCGAAGGCCCGAGGGTCGTTGATGACGAACCCACAACTCCAGAAATGGTCGTGGGGGCTGGCTTTCACCAGTCGTTGGCCGTCTGTGATGAGGAGGGCCCGCCGGACGTCCGGGTTTTGGTCGAACTTTGCCTTCAACCCATCCCACATCGCCGCATACTTCTCGGACTCTTCCCAATGTTTCACCTTGTCCGCTTTTCCCGGGATCCGTTACCCCACAGCCTTTACCTCCCCAGGTTCCACCAAGTCGAGGATCTTGGCCGCAGTGTCCTTTTTGTCCAGGGCGAGGGCCTTCCGCCAAAAAAGTGGTGCTCGTTGGTCCGGAACCTGAAACCGCCTAGTACGAAGGGGGAGGAGTGATGATTACTGTAGGGGTATTTCCGGGTGAAAAAGGAATCACCTTATTCCCATAGTCCCTCATAAATTTGTTGTGTTTGGCCTGCATGAGCCTGTCCCAGGTCAGGGGCTGGTCCGCTTGGAGGGTCAGGTCCACCAGGGGGGTAGACCCGGCCCCCGCATCCTGATCCATCGACTCGTCTTTCTCCGCCGTTTCATACCCTTCGACCACCACTCCGCCTCTCTTCTTAGCCTCCGCCGACCCGAGAGAGACCAACTCGTCCCCTGCGTTCTGGGCGGCCTCGCCCTGGGCGACCGAGGGCTCTCCTTCCGTGGGTTGGGCCTGCTGGGTTTCCCACCTCCGAGGAGCATAGGAGAAGTTCCCCCTGGGCTGGTCCTTGGGAATGGCCGGTTCATTGAGGCACTCCTTCTTGAAGTGGCCCTGGCCGAAGCAATGGTTACACCACACTCCCCAACCCGGGTACCACACCTGGCCCCGCATCTGATAATCGGCACCTTGGGGGGTATACGCCGCATACCCGGGTATGACCTGGTTCACCCCCACTTTGACCAGAACTGATCGGCCCCCGTCGCGAATGGCCGTTCGTCTCCCGTCCGCCGCCCGGTAGTAGGTCCATCTAAACGACGAGACTCTCTCCAAGCCGAGAGAGCCCAGCCACCTAGACAAATGTTCATCAGAGTCACTAATCGGAATGTTATATAAATAAATTGACTACATCCGATGGTTGAGCCGATCTTCCTCCCGGGGCTTTTCCAGATTTACCAAAATATTGCCCAATTTGACCCCATCGTTCAAAATCCTGTCCCTTAGTCCCTTCCCACCATATATCAGCTTCAAATTAAATTTACTGGCACGTCTTACGAATTCCGGCATCACATTGGCATCATTTGATTCGTCCAACATCTGAACCAACCTCTGAGTTGAATCATTGACCAGCTCATCGGGAATCGTCAGGTATCCGGTCCGTTGAAGCAGCTCTCGTCTGGAATTCTCCAAGGCATCGGCGGATTGGCTGACCTGCTTCTGTTCATCGACTTCTTCAGTGGCATTTCCATTTCCATCGGTATCATCCAGTCTGGGTTGTCCAGTATCAGGAGGTTGAGAGTGAGCCATAATGGCCCACTTTCAGACCAGATCCAATAGGCAATAAAGTAGGGCAAATAAGCAGAATAAGGCAATAAATCAACGAATAATTAAACAACAGTACCGGTCAATGCTGATACAACACGATCATAGCCAAGACGGCATGAAGCGATGAAGCCGCCATGAAAGCCGCAAATCCTAGCCACTAGACCACACGGGACTTATTGCATTGATTTTTTTCCAAAAAAGCATTTGCATTTAGCGCGAAAGATTATTGCCTCCTAAGGCGCTCGTCCTTCTGCTTTCCCGGCATCTTACTTCTACACAATAAAACATTTGAATACCTGTTTGCTGGAGCATGGGTCAACAGTGGCAGTTTGTGAGCGTGTGTTCTACCAATGTGGCGCTGGGAATTCCAAGTACTGTAGGGGCAAACCTGAATCCCGCGGGAAGACTAGTCAGGTGAAGTTAAGCGTAGCGTACATATGATTATTAAATTAAGGAAGACAGGATCTTAGGTATGCTACTCCCGTGTGGTCTAGTGGTTAGGATTTGCGGCTCTCACCCGCACGGCCCGGGTTCGATTCCCGGCACGGGAAGCAGACATTTTGTGCAAGACTGAGCGACACGCACACGGAAGTAACTGTGACTTTTATTTCTGAGAGAACAGAAACGCAGAAGCAGGAGATCCCATCACAACCTCAGCATAGCGAACAGATCATTAGCCTAAACTCGGCAGCGAATGGGAAGAAGCGCATCATTGCAAAATATTTCCCGTGCCGGGAATCGAACCCGGGCCGTGCGGGTGAAAGCCGCAAATCCTAGCCACTAGACCACACGGGACTTATTGCATTGATTTTGTTCCGAAAAAGCTTTTGCATTTAGCGCGAAAGATTATTGTCTCCTGCGGCGCCCGTCCTTCTGCTTTCCCAGCATCTTGCTTCTACACAATAAAGTATTGATGCTTCATCATTTGTAAGGTTTCTGGCACAACGTTTACTTATGTATACAAAGAATTGATAAACATTTGAAAAACCATTTCTCTGTGTTCAAAAAGGAAGGAATGCTGAAGATCGGAAGCCAAGTAATTACCTGTTTGCTGGAGCATGGGTCAACAGTGGCAGTTTGTGAGCGTTTGTTCTACCAATGCGGCGCTGGGAATTCCAAGTACTGTAGGGGCAAACCTGAATCCCGCAGGAAGACTAGTCAGGTGAAGTTAAGCGTAGCCGTACATATGATTATTAAATTAAGGAAGACTGGGTCTTAGGTATGCTACTCCCGTGTGGTCTAGTGGTTAGGATTTGCGGCTCTCACCCGCACGGCCCGGGTTCGATTCCCGGCACGGGAAGCAGACATTTTGTGCCAGACTGAGCGACACGCACACGGAAGTAACTGTGACTATTTCTGAGAGAACAGAAACGCAGAAGCAGGAGATCCCATCACAACCTCAGCATAGCGAACAGATCATTAGCCTAAACTCGGCAGCGAATGGGAAGAAGCGCATCATTGCAAAAGATTTCCCGTGCCGGGAATCGAACCCGGGCCGTGCGGGTGAAAGCCGCAAATCCTAGCCACTAGACCACACGGGACTTATCGCATTGATTTTGTTCCGAAAAAGCTTTTGCATTTAGCGCGAAAGATTATTGTCTCCTGCGGCGCTCGTCCTTCTGTCTTCCCAGCATCTTACTTCCACACAATAAAGTATTGATGCTCCGTTATTTGTAAGGTTTCTGGCACAGCGTTTACTTATGTATACAAAGAATTGATAAACATTTGAAAAACCATTTCTCTGTGTTCAAAAAGGAAGGAATGCTGAAGATCGGAAGCCAAGTAATTACCTGTTTGCTGGAGCATGGGTCAACAGTGGCAGTTTGTGAGCGTTTGTTCTACCAATGCGGCGCTGGGAATTCCAAGTACTGTAGGGGCAAACCTGAATCCCGCAGGAAGACTAGTCAGGTGAAGTTAAGCGTAGCCGTACATATAATTATTAAATTAGGGAAGACTGGATCTTAGGTATGCTACTCCCGTGTGGTCTAGTGGTTAGGATTTGCGGCTTTCACCCGCACGGCCCGGGTTCGATTCCCGGCACGGGAAGCAGTCATTTTGTGCAAGACTGAGCGACACGCACACGGAAGTAACTGTGACTTTTATTTCTGAGAGAACAGAAACGCATAAGCAGGAGATCCCATCACAAACTCAGCATAGCGAACAGATCAGTAGCCTAATCTCGGCATCGAATGCGAAGAAGCGCATCACTGCAAAATATTTCCTGTGAATCGAATCCGCGTCGTGCGGGTGAAAGCCGCAAATCCTAGCCACTAGACCACACGGGACCTGTTGCATTGATTTTGTTCCGAAAAAGCTTTTGCATTTAGCGCGAAAGATTATTGTCTCCTGCGGCGCTCGTCCTTCTGTTTTCCCAGCATCTTACTTCCACACAAAGTATTGATGCTCCGTTATTTGTAAGGTTTCTTGCACAGCGTTTACTTATGTATACAAAGAATTGAGAAACATTTGAAAAACCATTTCTCTGTGTTCAAAAAGAAGAACGCTGAAGATCGGAAGCCAAGTAATTACCTGTTTGCTGGAGCATGGGTCAACAGTGGCAGTTTGTGAGCGTTTGTTCTACCAATCTGGCGCTGGGAATTCCAAGTACTGTAGGGCAAACCTGAATCCCGCAGGAAGACTAGTCAGGTGAAGTTAAGCGTAGCCGTACACATAATTATTAAATTAGGGAAGACTGGATCTTAGGTATGCTACTCCCGTGTGGTCTAGTGGTTAGGATTTGCGGCTTTCACCCGCACGGCCAGGGTTCGATTCCCGGCACGGGAAGTAGACATTTGGTGCAAGACTGAGCGACACGCACACGGAAATAAGTGTGACTTTTATTTCTGAGAGAACAGAAACGCAGAAGCAGGAGATCCCATCACAACCTCAGCATTGCGAACTCATTATTAGCCAAACTCGGCAGCGAATGGGAAGAAGCGCATCATTGCAAAATATTTCCCGTGCCAGGAATCGAACCCGGGCCGTGCGGGTGAAAGCTGCAAATCCTAGCCACTACACCACACGGGACTTATTGCATTAATTTTGTTCCGAAAAAGCATTTGCATTTAGCGCGAAAGATTATTGTCTCCTGCGGCGCTCGTCCTTCTGCTTTTCCAGCATCTTACTTCTACACAATAAAGTATTGATGCTTCATTATTTGTAACGTTTCTGGCACAACGTTTACCTATGTATACAAAGAATGGATAAAAATTTGAACAAGCAGGCCCTTAAAAGGGACATGATTCCGCATTAGAGCAGTGGTGTAATGTATAAGGAGAGAAACACTAAAGTTGAATACAAAGTGTTGCATTACTGAAGTTAAAGGAAATTGAAAGAAGAGGGGATTTTATTATTTTGCAATTTGGCTGCCAAAGTGTTTGATGTTGTTTGACTAACACCGACTTGCACCGTTGTTAGTTAACTCGAAGTTAGTAGTAACTGGCAGTTAACAGTCAGTTAAATTTTCGTATCCAGTTAATCTTGTTGCACAGTTTACCGTTAACATTAATTGGCCGTTAAGTTGAGAGTTAACTTAACGATCAAGCTTCAGTTTTTAACCCTTAGCTTGATGACAGTTAACTGACCGTCAGAGTAGCAATGACACGTTTTCTTGAATATTTGGACATACTGGGGCAGCAGGAGGAACCGCAGGAGGATGATTATTTTTCCGAGAGGTTTGCGGGATTATTCCGATCCATTTGCAATGACTGAAAAGAACTTCCGTCGAAGATATCGTTTTTCCAAGCATTGTGTCCTCGATCTTTTGCTGCATCTTGTCTGGGATAGGATCCGGTACCCTACTAACTTCAACCAATTTGGTTTCTGCTAGTAGTGTTTGAGGCCCGCCGGCTGGGATACAAATCGACAATCGAAAAATTATAATTAGAGCAACTAAGCTTGAAATGAACTCCAAATCTAACTATGCTAATTCAAAAGTACTGTCCATGTAGTTTTGTCTTTGCTTGCCACATGTAGTGCTGTTCACCGGCCCTGTCCAGACCGGTTGGCCGTCCGGTAACCGACTTGTGCAGGTCTATTGTGGATTGGCTGGCCGGGGTCGTGAACCGTGAACAAGCACCGGCCAGTTTACAGGTTTTCCGGACTATTGCCTTAATTGGCAACCACCCGTAAGTTCTTAATTAGTTTGGCTTTTTTAGTTATGTGGGGCTTTGTCTTGTTTCGGTTTTTGGCAACTGATTCTTTCCACATAGTAATTGGTGACCTGGCAGTAACAACTATTCGACATGAATCCACCATTTCTCGTTACATTCATCGAATAGCCCGATTCCGGTTTTGCGCTCATCGTCTTTCCCCAAAATATGCAAAAGGAGCTCCTTCTCGTAGGTGGTGAAATTAGCACATCTGGACTTTTCCTCAGTGGGGTCACCCATTGAAACAACAAACTTTAACACTAAATAAAAACATTTAACTTCAAATGTCTGTCTGTGATAGGCAGAAAATTTAGTAATGCGCAATTTGATTGGTTAGAGCTGTTTTCACGTTTTGCAATGACGCGCTTCTTCCCATTCGCTGCCGAGTTTAGGGTAATGATCTGTTCGCTATGCTGAGGTTGTGATGGGATCTCCTGCTTCTGCGTTTCTGTTCTCTCAGAAGTAAAAGTCACAGTTACTTCTGTGTGCGTGTCGCTCAGTCTTGTACAAAATGCCTGCTTCACGTGCCGGGGATCGAACCCGGGCCGTGCGGGTGAGAGCGCAAATCCTAACCACTAGACCACACGGGAGTAGCTACCTAAGATCCAGTCTTCCCTAATTTAATAATCATATGTACGGCTACGCTTAAGTTCACCTGACTAGTCTTCCCGGGGGAGTCAGGTTTGCCCCTACAGTACTTGGAATTCCCAGCACCGCATTGGTAGAACAAACGCTCACAAACTGCCACTGTTGACCCATGCTCCAGCAAACAGGTAATTACTTGGCTTCCGATCTTCAGCATCCCTTCCTTTTTGAACACAGAGAAATGGTTTTTCAAACTTTTATCCACTCTTTGTATACATAAGTAAACGTTGTGCGAGAAACCTTACAAATGATGAAGCATCAATACTTTATTGTGTAGAAGTAAGATGCTGGGAAAGCAGAAGGACGAGCGCCGCAGGAGACAATAATCATTCGCGCTAAATGCAAATGCGTTTTCGGAACAAAATCAATGGAATAAGTCCCGTGTGGTGTAGTGGCTAGGATTTGCGGCTTTCACCCGCACGGCCCGGGTTCGATTCCTGGCACGGGAAATATTTTGCAATGATGCGCTTCTTCCCATTCGCTGCCGAGTATGGCTAATGATCTGTTCGCTATGCTGAGGTTGTGATGGGATCTCTTGCTTCTGCGTTTCTGTTCTCGAAAAGTTTGTAAGGTTTGTTCACTTGACACACCGGACGTATAGCTAGAGTTTCTACTTTATTGCTTTATTTTCAGGAAAAATGAACAGCTGGCAAAAAGGAACCTCCCGCTACGTAATCACTAAATGACGTAAATGCCAGTAGACTTTCGAAAAACACCAGCTAGTATATCTAGCACAAATCTATTTCTGTACACTTTAATTATAAAATTTATACTTAATTTAACCGACTCACAAACCCAGTAAAACCAAACAAAGGGGAGCCCGTTAACAATAAATAAAAAATCAGAAACAAATTTATTTCATTTACTACACAAACAAAAGGTTTAAAAATATTAATAATGCTGTATAATATATTTTGAAGACAATGGCAGACAGTTTATCCAGTTTCCGTTACAGGTTCATCAGCAACATACAATAAATCGGCATTCAAGCGCAACTGAAATTAACCTTGATAACTAATATCAAGAGTACGTAATAGATAAGGGTATGACAGCTGGCAAGCTCTTTGTTATCAGCAGCAGGTACATGCTCTGCACGCTAACGGCTGACCCCCCTCCACAAACGTGTACCTAGTGACCCCCCCACAAACGTGTACCCAGTACACGTTTCTGTACGCTCACTCGCCGTATCTTTGCGTGTTAAAGTTCGAAAACACAACGCCTGCGTGCGTCTAATTTGTGTCTGCTTCGAGCTTCAAAACACTAAGCGTGCAAATCCCTTTGAAGTGAGCATACACGTTTGTGGGGGGGTCAGCCGTTAGCGTGCAGAGCATGTACCTGCTGCTGATAACAGAGAGCTTGCCAGCTGTCATACTCTTATCTATTATGTACTCTTGCTAATATCACGAATACTTAATAAATACATATATTGAAACTCCATGAAAGTCCAAAGGGAAACCAGACATAGGAAAGATTAATAAGCTTGATATGAAAATTCAGCTGATGGTTCGGCGGTGTAAAGACTGGCAGGTTTGTCTTGCAAGTGGAGGGTTGGATCCCCGGCCGGGCCAATTCTTTACTTTCAATCCTGAGTGAAAAGCTAAATTCCACCTCTCCCTCTCTCTCCTAGATCCTCTTTTCAAGGATACAAGTGTGCATCCTGACGCTCCCCGTCCAGGGGGCCATTTTTATAAAGAAGCCTTGGTGGTTGCTCAATCTCAACGTTGCGCTATCTCAATTCCGCTATATCAACGTTGCGTTATCTCAACATTGCGTTATCTCAACGTTGCGCTATATCAACGTGGCTCTTGCTCAACGCTGCAATACTTGAACTAGAAGAGATGAGGACGAGCCGGACGTTTCCGGCTCGGCTCGGTTCGGCTCGCGAGAAAATGAAGTTGGCTCGGCTCGGCTCACGATCATACCCGGCTCGGCTCGGTTCGGCTCGGGAAGATTTTGAAAGTGGGATGGCTCGGCTCGGCTCGGCTCGCCAAGCTTGAAATTCGCTTGGAAGGTATTAAGAAAGCTAAAGAAAATTTAAAATTAGGATGCAAAATTGAAAACTAAAAACAGTCTTCACTGATGGTCATTTTGTTTGAAGAAGTTCTGAAATATGACATATTATAAATTATATAACCGGTAAATTTGGTCGAATTCTGATTTTCGATTGACGTCGGCTCGGGTCGGCTCGGAGTTTTAATTCTCCGGCTCGGCTCGGCTTGGCTCGGCTCGGGAGACATTGTTGCCGAATCGGCTCGGCTCGGCTCGCGAGCCGAGCCGCGAGCCAAAATCCTCATCTCTAAAACTCTCCCCACCTCAATTTTGCAAAATTCTACCGGTTGCTCATACATTTTATCTCATTTTAGCTCACTTCAAGATTTCATTAAAAGAAACAACATGAATTTTATGCGTCGATTAAAAAGAAAAAGTGTTCTGCTATATTTTGAAATAAGTCAAGTGTTCTGCTATATTTTGAAATAAGGATGACTTCTTAGCTCCAAAGAAGCTCCAAATGTCAAACTTGTTCAAAGTTTATGTCTCCAAGGTTGATGCACGGCACCAAGGTGCTGGTATCGTTTTGTGCAGTGCTTTTGTGGGTAGTTTTTGAAACGCCCTAACTTTCGCAATTTTGCGAATTGGAAAGAGCTTTATACATCATTTTAAAAACATAATCTATGTAGATTCTGCTCATGAAAGTACGAAACTAGTAAAAATCCGCAAAATAGAGAAAATTTTCTGACATACTGATATCTGACCGACTGAATATTGACCAAAAATTTTTGAACATCGATTTCTCAAAACTGTGGGTTCGGCCATAATTTTTTCTTGCGCCGACCTATAAAGGACATGTGGGCCGAGGGACATTTTTTGGGATTTGGCTCAGCAGGTCTTAACGGTCAAGAAAATCCATTAAATGTGCGGTGACACCAAATTTCGCAAATTTGCATTGAGTTTTCTCGCAACTGGAGATGTTTTAGCTCAAACCAAGAAAAACGTCCCTCCGCAATAGTGCAAACTCTCATTCTGCCAAAAATCACGCGAATCCATTGGGTAGTTTTTGAGAAATCGATGTTCAAAACAAAATAATCGCAGTTTTGCCAAAATGGTTTTTCGGCCAAATCTCTAGCTTAGAGCAACGAACTCCGGCTAATAGGTATTGATAAAATGTGCAATGAGACTGTGTATCGATCGAGTATAAATAAACCAAAATTGTCCGTACGATTTGGCAGTAATTTTGAAAAAAACTGATTTTCTCGAAAACGGCCATTTTTGGACCCCAAAAATCGTTTTTTGCTTATACTGACTTAACCACTAGAGATAGCTCAAATGTTGTAAAAGCAAAAATGTTCATTTTGGTGCCCTCTTTCCAGCCATATCAACCAATCTGGTGTCAATGGCAAAAACCAAAAATTTCTTATCTTTGCACCTAAAAATGCGGGACTGGTCCCAGAATGTTAAAGAGCACCGGAATAGTATATTTGTAAAGTTTCATCCACTTTCATAAAGAATTAAAGCCTATAGGGTCAAATTTACACAAAGCGATACCAGCACCGTAAGCAACTACGTAACTCTTAGTGATAAATGTCATGAAAATTCTAATGTAAGCGCACACACACACACACACACACACACACACACACACACACACACACACACACACACACACACACACACATACACATATATATATATACATATATATATATATATATATATGCTAAAATTGTTGCGTGCCAGAGGTACAATTTCGTTAACTCAATACCTTATTATGCAACTGAGCTTGTTAATTGTGTACAAACCATTGGATCTCCATTGGGACATCATGTTTGAGCTAATCAAGCTTTGATTTGTTCAGGAGGACGGTTTCTTATTCAATTATAAGCTGATACAAGCTAAAATCTTGAGTTGAGATAGCGCAATTGAGATTCCGCCAGTTCAGATAGCGCAACTAAATCTTCTCGAGTTCTAAAGTTATCAAGTTCTCGAGTAATCTGTTTCTAGTGACAACAACCTCTTCTATATTTAAGTTATATGTAGATGTATCTACGGGCAATTTTATGGTGATTTAATTGGTCAACTATGCAAATTATTAAGGTGGGAAGAAAAAATTACAAATTAGTTTTCAAAAATTTCTCGAGCAGGCCTCACGTTGGAAAAAATTCCACTGGTCGCAAATTGACCAGAAAACCTAAACCATCTTCCACCTACTTGCTCTGTATATGTGTTCTAATGTTGAATCTCACGTTAACAACTTTCGAACAAGCCTGTGGCAGGTGTACTACATAAACGAATTTCATGTTTTACAAAAGCATCATGATTTTGGGTAGCTATGTGATTTGTTGCTCAATTATAAATAATGTTATGGGATCCTCGGATGGAATGTATCTCTATCATAGCTACCGTACCGTAACCCTGTCGTAACATGAATTAGTCGTTTACAGTAAACCTACAATATGTATGCAGATCAGCCAAGAAAGCAGCATTACAAGGCCAAGTGAAAAAACCGCTAAGGTCCAGCTTTGACCCGATTCGTAGTAGACGCTCCATTGCGGTGGATAATTTACATCACTGGTACTGAAAACCCAGAAATGATCACTTGAGGAATTGCAATCTACTGATTCTGCGGAATTGATAGTCATAGTAATTGCTGTCTGACGGCCGCAGATCATCAGAGTCTCATTCTAAAACACAAAAATTCTAATCCTTCAGAAGTCAGGATATATGCATATCCTATATTTATTTAGATATCTTAACTTTTCAGTTTCAGGAAGCACTGTATCCGTTCCCCAGTTAGATTCAATCTCGATTGTTTCTCGGAAAATACTAAAGCAGGTCTGAGAAGATGTCGAACACTGTCACCTTGAATGCATAATTGCACGTAAACGTGCTCCGAAATGAACACTCGAAGGTTACCCAGTTCGCTGGGACGTGGACAATATACCCTCTCCGTTTGCAGACTGAGTTACGGAAATTTGATTGGCTGCTGACGACCCTCCCCAAGGGCTTACCATTTTAAGAATGATTGGAAGCTACCGCAATCACTTGCTCTGACTGCGATAAACGGGGAGGGTGTTTCTGCAACTTGGTTTGCTGTTGGCTATCCCCCCCACGAAACGGGGAACATTCACGTATTTCGATCAAAGCAATATCAAAGCATATGCCAACTGTTGGGATATACTCTTCTTCTATATACAAATGTGAAAGGTTGAAATCAGGATCTGAAAGATGCGAAGAAAAGTGTCCAGGGCGGGGATTGAACCGCCGAGCTTTGGATTAAGAAGTAGAACGCTCTACCACTTCGCCACATCCCCGGACGTTGAGACTAGGTTATTACGCTGATTTCAACCTTTCTGGGTTGCTGATATTTAACATACTCCCCTTGCTATTTGAAATTCGGCCTCGAATTTCCAGAAATTGCAGGTCGGTCCTCAAATCCAAGTACCATGTGGTCTAAGGGCGGCTCCCCGGCTGCCTCCTAACCCGAGGCCATATTACTTCTTTCTTCTTCAAAGCCGGGAGCCTTTACAAATCAAAGAACCATACAACCATATGCAATAACCCTTAGCACCACGAGGACCACAATATACCAAACCATCTATCTTGACCTGCAATTCCACCATTCCCAGGCATCACAAACGACTTCATCTCCTCAGAGCGGTAAGGACACTTCACGGTCGCCAAATGTGAAAGGTTGAAATCAGGATCTGAAAGAAGTGAAGAAAAGTGTCCAGGGCGGGGATCGAACCGCCGAGCTTTGGATCTGTAGTCGAGAACTGAGCCACACTGAGCCACTGAGCCACACCCCCGGACGTTGTGAATACTTTATTGCTCTGATTTCAACCTTTCGAAGTTGCTGATATTTAACACAATAGAGATTGTGATTGCAATTGTGCAGTATTACTTTCACTGTCCTGATCAGACCGATCATACCATCAAATGAGCCTAGCGAAATTTTTGCAGCAAAATTAAGACAGAATAATAGAAGTGCGTTGTCTGTCATAGATGCACAATCTTTTTGCCCTTAGCTAGCTTTGACACCACAGCACATACACAGAAACAGGTATTTTAAAGAAAAATACAATATTTGGCAGGATTTTAAGTCAATTTTATGATCTTATTCCATCGTTAGAACTACAACTTTGCTTCGGGGATCAATTGAATTTAATCCCCCCAAGCCCCAATTGAACTTGATTATGTCATAAACTACATTATGTCATAAGTCTAAAACAAGTAGGCCCCAAAAGGGGCAGTATTCCTTTATAGTCCTTTTTTTATTCAAATGCAAACTTGTCTTTGTAGGAAGCTCCAGGTTTTGTTTACAATTTCACTTGCCTTCCTTCATCAGGGAGATCACACCTATGCTTTCCATGCCTGGCTGAACTTTTGATGTCCAGCGCAAGCTAGTGCTTACCTAATGCACCGATGTGTAGCTCCCAAGCTACACTGGTGCTCAAAAATATGCAACCGTTTAGATTGCTGACAGTCGAAGACTGCGCGATGGCTCTCAGTTCTGTTCCTTAAATAGGTTCTAAACCTAATTTGCATAATCCAAATGCAAAAAAATCTGACCTAAGCTAGCCCTGTGTTGAAGATAGGGCTTCTAAATGGAGAAATGACTCACTATGCACTAAACATATAAGTTTCCATTTTATACATTCCTGCTCCAGCAGGAATAGCAGGAATAAAAACGGGAAATTTAACAAAGTAAAATTTTTTAATAAATATTTTTAGAAATTTTAGGTTTTAATTTGTGAAAGCGTTTGTACGCACTTTAAATAAATCTTTCAAAAGCTTCCAAAAATTAAAAAAATAGATTCTTTGTTTTCAGGTGTGGACAAGTGGGTCAAAAAGTCTCATTTTTGTACAGCTTTTCGCTAGCTCAAGCTTTCATGCTAGTGTCCCTAATTGAACTTTATCCCTCCCAAGGGGTTGAGAGGGATAAACTTCATTTAATCCAAAAACGGTTATGGCTTACTTCACACTGTCCTCCGATGTAACAGTGCGGAACTCGACTGTATCTTTCATAATAGATTGTGGTTTTATTCTCCTGCCATTCACTACAAGTATCATTAATGTTCGACTCCAAATCCATATAAATTGATAGCAAAATCTGTGGTATTTGATACATAGCTTGATTGCCGAAAAAGGTGGAAGGTGGGCGCATTCCATCCATGCCTAAACATCGAAATCGAGACTAAAAATGAACTGATCTGAACTCAAACTGAACATTATTTAATCGCTATTATTCATGAAATGACTAAAGGTGAGGTCTGATTTTTCACTCGGATCAGTTAAAGATTTATTAGAGAATCAGAAAGCAACGAAAACTTTAACTTTTGCATCCGGCCTTTGACGATTAAAAATTAACCTATTATTCCTACTAATGCTCACTATATTGTAAATACTGAAACTTACCACATGGAAAATATTCAGCTGAACTCAATTTTTTTCCAACCTTGACTTTTATAGCATCGGCAAAGTACAGACACATGACATCCGACATAAAGCAATTCACAAGTAATCTGATTCTAAATACGAACCTTCGAAAGCTGTTTAACAATTTTATTTGTGTCTCTGTGTAGCTCAAGTCTTTTCATAAATGCAATCCAAATTCGTAAAGTTGAAACAGAAGATACTTTAAAAATTCATTCTAATAAGGTGTATCGCATCGAATTTCCCTATGGATCATATCTAAAACAGCTGATGGAAAGCCATAAATACTCTTTGATGAAACGGCAATGTAGAGAAGGAGAATTCTTACAATCTCATCAATCTGGTCAAGGTTTAAAATGTGGGATAAACCACAGACTAGCTTACATTAATCCCAACTGAGCCGGATTAGATTTTGCAAAGTTTCGGCCATGCACATGATTCACAAGAAATGGTCCCAATTTTTGAACCAACTGAAATATTGTCATCCCGACGGCCAATTCAATTCTTTCTCTCATATCTCTGCCTACGGTTGAACCTCCTGACTTAGTCGCCGCCAAATGGTCAGCTTGAAGAGAAAATATCGTATCAATAAAGCTATCATGTTTGTAGTAACCAGCTTCATTTGCATAATCCGAAAGAACGGTGAATGGAGGCAAATCTGGTCCCCAGGAATCATTTAAGCGTTTCCAAACTTTAGAAAAGGTAGGTTGTTTCCGGATAAGCGTGGCGTTCAGGCTTCTGGATAAATTTAGGCCAAATGTGTTATCACTGATCACAAAAAGCTCACCAAACGAATAATTGGTCTTTACTTTAGACGATGGTTTTTGGGTTAACCTATCCAATCCTTGTAGTTCCAAAATTTCAGCGATATGATGCTTAAAAATTGTCACGTCTTTAAACATTCTATTTATCTTTGTTTGAACAGTGATTCCTTCTTCCAAATGGTGTACCAAATATCTTGAGCCAAAGTTGTCTAAACTTTCACCGTTAACCAAGGCAAACAGAATCGATTTCTCTGTACTCCTTGTAGACGATATATTTCTGCTACCTAAAATCAATGAAACCAGATATGAGATCTAAAGTCTGACCAAAAAATGTAGAAAGCGAAATTGTTTGCTTTATATCTCGTAAACGCTTCAAGATAACTGCCATAAATTATATATTTTCTGAACCGGAATGATGAGATCTTTCTTTCTCGTGAAAAAAGTTTTTTGAAATTTCCCGTGCGATTTCAAAGGGTGCCGTTTTTATATGTCCAGAAGGATTGGTAAATGCTACAACCACGATTTTTTTCAGGAAAATTTTCACCTTGTCCGAATGTCCTATACACCACACCAAATTTCAGCTTTTTTGGTTGAAAATTGCGTGAGTTATTCCATTTTTTATATTTTCAAAATCCTTTGATCTTAGCCGCTTTTTCGACTTTGACTGGTTGCTACTCGCCACTCGCTCAACGAAAAAATTTTTTGATTGGATTTTCAGGACCGCCTGGGTGTCCGCGTTCATCTGATATACGTGGTATTTCAAAATTTGAAAGTAGATTTTTTCGAAAAATACCACTTTTTGACCCAAAATTTCGGCAAAGCGAATCCACCAAAAGTAAATAAAAATAACATAATCATAAAGTTCATTATGAGCTGAATACAACGATATAAAGTTTTCGAAGCTACGACTTATATTGTGCCAGCAATGAATTTTTAAACATTTCCCTTATTTCAAGCTGGTTTTTGGCTTCCTTTGATGTTGCCGCCTAGATTTACCTGAACTAGCAAAAACTGAACTGAACTAGTAAACTAGCAAAAACCAGCTGAAATAAGGAAAATGTTTAAAAATTCATTGCTGGCGCAATATAAGTCGTAGCCACGAAAACTTTATATCGTTGGATTCAGCTCATAATTAAATTTATGATTATGTTATTTTTATTCACTTTTGCTGGATTCGCTTTTATGAAAATTTGGGTCAAAAAGTGGTATTTTTCGAAAAAATCGACTTTCAAATTTTGAAATACCACGTATATCAGATGAAAACGGACACCGGGCGGTCCTGAAAATCAATCAAAAAATTTTTCGTTGAGCGAGTGGCGAGTAACAACCAGTCAAAGTCGAAAAAAAAATCAAAGGATTTTGAAAATCTAAAAATGTAATAACTCACGCAATTTTCAACCAAAAAAGCTGAAATTTGGTGTGTAAGATCATTCGGACAAGGAAAATTTTCCTGAAAAAAATCGTGGTTGTAGCGTTTACCAATCCTTCTGGACATATAAAAGCGGCACCCTTTGAAATCGCACGGGAAATTTCAAAAAACTTTTTTCACGAGAAGAAAGATCTCATCATTCCGGTTCAGAAAATATATAATTTATGGCAGTTATCTTGAAGCGTTTACGAGATATAAAGCAAACAATTTCGCTTTCTACATTTTTTGGTCAGACTTTAGTAAGATCTTACCTGTCGAACCCAAGTCGAACTCGTATCCAGCGGGTGGTGATTTCATCAAATAATGCATAATGTTTGTACAATAGAAAAGTCTACAGCTTTGAAGTCAGCACCTGCTGAACGAAATAAAAAGTGCTCAGGCTGCCCATTTTTGGAATCTGGAGTTATCATAACTTAATTAGGTTTAATCACACACACACTTTAGTCTTTTAGATTTCATGCACAAATCAGTCGTTTAGTGCTTACCGAGCCAATAAGCTGCACCAAGCAAAGTAATGAGACTCGGCATGATTTGGCTAGCACCAAGCGAGCCCTCTGGGAATAAGCTTAAGGAGTCAAGTTTTGCAATTACCACGGTGACTGACTCGTTTTGAAGCTGAAAAAGACTACATAGTTTTGCAGCAAAGATTTAGAGGTAAATATTATCCAGCTTAGATTAGGCAGGATCCAGGGTTAAGTTTTTAGGGATGCTAGGTTA
Organism: Trissonchulus latispiculum; assembly: GCA_030248195.1. Taxonomy (NCBI): domain Eukaryota; kingdom Metazoa; phylum Nematoda; class Enoplea; order Enoplida; family Ironidae; genus Trissonchulus; species Trissonchulus latispiculum. The sequence goes on from JASAND010014741.1 coordinate 72,011, forward strand.
ACCTAGAAGGCCAGTGTGTTATTCCGTACCCCGCAAGTGATTATCTGGAGATAATGGAGTCCGTGGTCCCTCCGACAAGTCTCATGTCCTTCTCAGAAATCACAGGGCACCTAGGGCCCATCCCATTTTCAAATGCACGCCTAAGTTTAAGCACTTTCACCATCGGGTGGTAACCATCACATTGAAATGCTTGCATGCACAACAAGTCATTTTGGCACTAGAAGCCGAAGCGCTCTTTATTTTACTTCACAAGATAGCTGACAACTTCGTCTAGTAGCAAACTTTAATGAGGAACCTCAGTTCCGCAAGAAAGATACTCTATGCAGTCTCCTACGCCGTCTACGACCTACATGTAACATATTCTTGATGTGACTAGTAAGCGACGGACTAGAGACAGAAAGGTGGGTTGGCCTCAGTTTGAGGAAAACCAAAATAGGCTTTTAAAATTTTGCGCTAGAGAACTTGACAACGCTTTATCGCCACTGGGATTCGAACCACCGGATATCAGATCAGTGTCGGGAGCCTATGGCTTCTCAATTTGTAGCATTGGCGGAAATCATAATAGCAGTACACCACTACGAAAACTCAACTGTAGCTATATTTTTAGGCCACAGAGAATAGACATTTTCTGCTTCCATGTAATCACAGTAGTAGTAATTTCGTGTGGATCCAAAGTCGCTGGAATAGTCAGGCATCAGCTGTGCCATTCGATCGGATCTTCGAAGACAGGTGCAACCGTCCTTGGCTGCGTTGAAGAAACTTCTCATTCTGACTTTGCAAAAGGGAGGTCTTCCAAACCAAGACCTCCGGAGCATGGCTTTGTTATGATGCGAACAATGATCACGAAACACTGAATGAATCTAGACAATAATTAAAGTTCAAAAACAAAAACAAAAGCCTTATCAAAATGCGAAAAACAAATGCATACTAAAGAGCCTCAAGAGATCTAAAGAACCGAAACACGGCGATTTGATCCCTGACCTGGACACTTTTTTCCCATCTTTCACTTCTGATTTCCCTATCCCAAATCAATTAGCAAAATTTAAAAACAAGTGCTTACCCCTTAAAAAGGGAATGATACCGCCGTAGTGCTTGAAATTGGTGTGGTCAATTTTCGTTTGTTTTTCATCGTGCATATTGTTTTACTTTAGCATCTGACTAAAGTGCGACCAAAAAATTTGTAACTTAGACCGCTCATTAGCAGATTAGCCTTTGGAGTAAACTCCAACAATGTATATATTTCTAGAATCCTCAGTAACTCGAGAAATCTGAAAAAATCCGGAAATCCGGATTATCACGGAAAATCTAAAATTTTTAGTTTTTCGCTGAATTTTTATCGTAATCAAAATTTTGTTTCCACGATCGAATAGAGCAGGTCCGGTTGCACATTTTTTCTCTCACTTGATTTTCACGAAAATGCAACTCATGCACTCAGCTCAAATAAGCTTTCGAATGATACCCATCTTGTTGGTTAGAGAGGGTTTTTAAAACCCGGGACTTTCGAAAACCCGGAATTCCGGAATATGGGTGCATTTTCGTGAAACTCTTGTAAGAGCAAAAATGTGAAGCCGGACCTGGTCAAGTCGATCGTGGAAACGAAAATTTGATTGCAATAAAAATTTGGCAAAAAACTAAGAATTTTAGATTTTCTGTAAATAAACAATGAATTCTGAATTTTCCCGGATTATTATTAAAATATTTAGGTACATTGTTGGGGTTTACTCCAAAGGCTAATGTGCAATAGACAGTCAAAGTTTGTACACACATTCTTGGTCGTACTATAGTTTAATTTCCCTAAAACTTGCGGTGTCTGAAACAAAATAATGGTCGTTTGACCGTCCGGAGCTATACTGCAACAGTTGTTATTTTATTTTATTTCCATAATTGTAAAAGTAAAAATGTACTTAAAAGCGGTTTAACAGCACAAGGCGGACACTCTAACCACTTAGCTAATCTGAGTTTTCCAAATTTACCTGGCCAAAACGTTAAAGAGCAGAATTTATTATTTATTTGTATGTTAATTTTAAATAATTTATTCCATATCTAAATTCAAAATCAAAGCAAACGCTAATGAAACAATTACAACAAGTCAACCAATGCCTGATTTTCGGTAACACAAGCAAGGTCAAGCAGTGATCGTTTGAAAATTAATTTACAGGGCGAAGAGATTGCAGTAAAACCGACTGCAACAATGCTATAGAAATTGCAAAAATCATAAAGAAATTTTTGGGCAAAAAACCTCCGTACTAGAGACATGTGTTGAAAATAGGATGGAAATCCTTCGCGCCAAACAATTTACATGCACAACATAGGAAATCAGATGGGTCAACCCATTGCTAATATATCGCCTCCGGCGGTATAAATAGGATTTCTTGAAACAATGTGCTATACCTCGACGTGCAAAGGAAGTCTTGACTATTTAAAATATTGTAGTTCATAGGTTCATAACCCGACACCTATCTCTGAGTATAGCCCTCAATTATTTTTGAATTTCTATATATACAAGCAGCTGGATTACGAATTTAACTCACCATTATGAGTCGCAGCAAATTTCCAAATGTAAACTAATTATAGTATTAAAGGTATAGATTCTTACCAAGCTAGCATTAGGTATAAGAAATAATGGTATATTCCAGTTTTCGTGAAATATATTCAAACTAGAATTTGATTGTTGGAGCACGGACTTTGCATTGACGAAAAATCTCATTATCTCCTCCGCAGAAGCATTTGAGTTTGTACAGGTTGATCCAATGATTGCTCCGCCAATTAAATCTCGACTGAGTAATAGTTTTATAGTTGCGAATACTTTGAATAAATCCTGATTATATGAATGACCCAGATCAAAGACGGGAACAAATTTTTCATCAACCAAATGCCAACTGCCTGGAGAATTCTTAAATAAAAAAGACATAAATGCTACTGTGCCTCCGTGTAGCACAGTGGGCAGAGCATTCACCTAGTCTGCGAAATGTCGTGGGTTCGAGGTCAGTTCGTTTAAGCTCACATGCATGGTTAAAGAAAATTTTTAACTCTACACTTTAACTCGCGCGTGAAAAGGCCCCAAGTGGTAACACTGCTGACACTCCAACCATCTTCATACCAGAGCCATTATACTACCCTTTCCATTCTGAGTACAATCATCCCTATGATAACAGACCTCTTCCATTAACTTAATGTCCTCATCACTTTCCATGTAAATGACGATGCCATCGTTGCCTTCTTGCTTCGACTGACATCCAAATTCGTGAGTAGCGTTTAGGAATCGATTGCATATAAAGAACCAATCCATGTAGGGATGGTTAATCTATAAATAGAATGGGTTCAAGGAGAGAATAGAGAAGACACACAGTTAAAATTAGGAGGCTTGACCTACCCACTTTAGACTAGCGGCGAACTTTCGGCGGTGAAGCCCAGTATAACCAAAGTCGGGGGAGGAATGGTGTATACGTACCGCAAATGTGCTTGGGGGTTTTTGGAGGGTGAAACCCCCCGACTTGGACCTCACCCCTCGCCAGAGGGGTCCCTCACCCCCCCCCCCGAATCCGCATTTCTCCGGCTTCTTGGGCAAAAAGCCGGAAAAAATCCGGTTTTTTTGGGGGGGAGGGGATCCCGAGCAAATCACATGGGGTTAGTAAATGTAGTTTAATACAGCACGTGATTTGCCCCGCGGCCGCCCAGCCCCTTACGCCGCGTCCACGTACAACAGTGTATTACATCTACCCAGAGTTGGCAATGGACACATTTTTCAATGACCGTGACCGCCCCGCGCCCGCACCTTTGGTGACCGCGACCGCCCGCGACCACGCCCGCAGCCCGCATGAAACTTGTTTGACCGCAATGACCACCGTGTTAAAAGTTCACTTTGAACAAATTTCAAGTGAAATTTAACTGAATTAAGCAAAATTCTGATTCTTGTACAACATTGGCACACGCTCAATGGATAACGACTAATCTGAATTATATTGATCTACTTTTGATTAGCTATAAGTTTAATGAAAAAGGGTAAAAGATAACTAACAATTTTTGAAAAATAAAATATCGCCAAATTTCGACAGCTCGAATAAGCGCAAGGGCTGTCAAGTGCATATACCAATTATCTAGTATTGAACTAAAAATGACAAATTTTGTAAATTGCTACATTAGATTGTTTTATCGCAGATTTTATGGATATTTAATTGAGCTAGTTTTCAGGAATTAAGTATATACATATATATAGCGTTTATGTTTTGGAAAATTAAGAGTCCAAATTTAAAAATTCTGACGAAAGTTTTCTTTTAACATTAAGAGTTTGAAAGAGAATCAGTGAAATTTCAGAAAGGTTTTTTGTAGCCTGAATTAGACGATTCGGTCATTAGACCTTTCGGTCATTCCTGAAATATATTACAAAGTTATTTCTGTAAGCTCAAAGTATTAGTTGTTTCAAACAGTTAAGACACCCAACTCAAACTCGGCTGGTTTGATTTCATTGCAACCAATATAAATATAAGTTTTAAGCTTTTAGTTGAGTAAACTGCAGCATTTCAAAATTCATTGCATGGCTATATTCAGGAAAGGGATATAAATAAAACTACTTTTAGTTAGAAAACAGTGCAACTGTTTGGATAATGAAGCAGTTAAAGAAATTATTTTTGTCAGGAACAGGCATTTAAATTTTAAAATAAAAATTAGTATAAAAATGCCTATAAACAGGCCTTAGAAGGCAAATTAAAAGAAAACTTGCGGTCGTTGCGGTCACAAAATTGTGTCCACGCCCGAAATGGGCCCGCGGGTACCCGCGGGTACCCGCGGTTAACCACGCCCGCAGCCAACTCTTCTGCATCTACCATGACAATGCGTATGCGTGCAAGCGGCAAGGTCACGGCAGGGTTAGTAGACAATAAATACAAGACAACGGGCGGCTGAAGACCGCGGTAGCTTGACCTGTTAGTAAAAAAAAATTTTTTGACAAGAACTGGTAGATGTCTCGGCGAGAAAAAAACTGGTAGACCCGCTTAGCGATTTTTACCAAATATTGCTAGCAAATTTTATCGATTTTGTCAAAAGCTTTCTTAAAATTTCTTGAAATCATTAATTTCTGGCAAAAGCTGTAAAATTTCGCAAATTTGCAAATTTTGAGATAGACGTAGATCCAATTAAAATTAGAAATCTTTCAGGGTGTAGACCCTTCGTTCGTCAAAGCCGGGTTAGACTGCTTAGAATCTTGCAATATGTATGTGCATGACTTTCTTTTGTTTATTATCAATTGCCCTACTGCGATCTTCGCGCTGAAGCACTCCTACAATGAATTTTTGGATGGTTTGGAAAATATGCAGCTCTCTTCACATCCACTCAGGTTTTAGCTTTACAAGAGAAATCGGTTATTCGAGTATGCATTAGAAGCTTAACCGCTACTAGTGGCGGTACTAATACGGCATGTGGCTTCGGTTTGGCTGCTATGTGGTTTCACTCAACAGCGACTCCGAGGTCCGAATTGCATACGTTGGTTGCAAAAGCAGTTTTGAAACAATGAATACCTGGTCAAAATAAGTAGACTCCCACAGCGGACTGTGTGACGGCTCCAGTTGCCAGATCACTTCGGAGCAGACCGACGCGAAAACCGAAGCCAGAATGGTGAAACTGATTTCCCATGACATCTAAGCAATAGCAAAATTAAGGCAAATTTTCTACAATAATATTTGCGCCACAAATGTGAGCTAAGCTAAGTCAAGCAACTCTCAGTAAGGCATGTGATGGAGGCGGAGTTTGGAGGGAGAACCGGCCTGGGTGGTAAGCTCCAAACCTCTAAACGTCCTCCCACAGTTCCACCCAAGGTTCAACCCCCAAGGTTTTTATGTTCTCAGTATCTGCGAGCTACATAATATAACGTCACCACTATAGTTTTTGAGTGTTGTAAATCGTAATCTCTCACTTTCGTTGCCCATTTTTATTTCTCATGTATATGTCGACAATACATGAAAAATATAAAGTCCCTTCTCCCTTGACTCTCACAGGAAATCAGATAACAGTCAACTTACAGCAATGACTTTTTGGATAGTTTTTTATACTTCAGATCAGTTGTACGAATCGCAGATCCCATCAAAAATTAATAATCATAAACAGGGATCTTATACGTCGCGCATACTAGAAAATCTAGATTCTTCAGTTCTCTTTCACACAAGTAAGCATGCGTTCTATCGAGTTAATACAGAAATCTTTCGTATTCTAACTTCAATTTTCTCACTAAGATTTAATTGGCTTTTAAGTTTTCAGATTCTTTATTTTGGCATCTTGTAGTTTAAATGGCCCCTATCATCGCTCCCAATTTGAGACATCTTTAAGCTCTCCTCTCTCAACTTGGGACGCAGCATTTATCAATAGTTTAATATTAATTTCAGGCATATCTTCAGTCATATCCTCTTCAGATAGGCTTCTGCTATTACAATCTGACTGAATCGAGTCCTCCTTCTCTCCAACACCAAACATTGTAGGGAAACGAAGATTCCTCTCAAAGACGAATGGTCGTATATTTAACTGATACGGACTTTGAGAAAGCGCATGGATCTTATCTCCTAACATATAACAAAATTATAAGCTTTATTATGTTCTCTATAGACTTTGGTTCTCTTTAGTGTTGCTCGGTATCCTGCAGGCGTGTATGTATCTTTTGTTGTTCACAAAAGCTGCGAAATCAGAAAGCCGAACAGCATGGACCAGTCGGCTATCCAAATCAATCTACTATGATAGTGTAAGAACGAACTGATAAAGATCTTGCATAGTACACAATGGACTAATAAGAATTAACGATTATATATACAACAATAAACGATGTTTAAAAGCTAAACGGCCTGATTTGTTAGGTTTTCAGAAACAGATAAGAGCGAAATTTCTGCTTTTCTGCCTTCCTACTTGATTAAATTAAAATCAAAAATATTCTGTTAACAGCAGATCAAATAAAGTTAACAAAAATTAATATTAATTATTGACTATTAATATAAAATAGCCATCTTTCTCACTGTCTTCCAGAAAATGAGTACCTCTTCACTTACATTATTCATAAATTTTTAATTGAAATTTTTTCAGTTTTACTTAAGTTTTAACTTCTTTACTTTCTAGCTTCAATACAATGCGACTAAATGGGTCTTCTACTGTAAGCGGTTTCTGAATCGCACTCATCAGACGGGTTGCCAGTCAAGCATCGCAGGAAATAAAGGAGCCGTCATTGCAATACAGATCTCTGCAGATTTCGACTTTCTGATAAAGGTTTACCAAAATTAACCATTATCAAGAGTACATAATGATAAGACTAAGAGTATGACAATCGTCACACTCTATGCAGTGAAGGCCAAAACTATGCTATGCACGCTAACGGCTGACCCCCCCACAAATTGACCCCCTGTCACACCGCCCCTATATGGGTACATAGTTCCAAACGGGGGTCGCTCACTCGCTTAGTATATTTTCTACATGTTTGTGTGTTAAACTTACACGCTTATACCCCCTCCCAAAAACGTGTAATCATGTAAAGGAGTGAACGACCCCCGTTTGGACCCCGTGCCGATATAGGGGCGGTGTGAGCGGGGGTCAATTTGTGGGGGGGAGTCTGCCGTTAGCGCGCATAGTTTTTGCTTTTACTGTATAGAGCGTGACGCTTGTCATTCTCTACCCTTGCCATTATTAATCAAAACAGAAAACAAAAACGGTAGTATTACCAAGAGTACATAATACATAAGAGTGTGACAAGCGTCACACTCTATGTAATCAGCTCGAGAGCCATGCTCTGCGCGCTAACGGCCCACCCCCCGCAATTGCGTTCCTAGTGGACCCCCCCCCCACAATCAAGTACCTAGTACTTGCAATTGCAAAGTATGTTCAATCGCTGCTGCAATATTCCATTTATCGGGACCCCCTTCCCCCCGCAAATGTGACCTATCACTTTTCAATATCGAATGATAGGTCACATTTGGGTGGGGGATCGATAAATCGAATATTGCAGCAGCGAGCGAACGAATACGCAATTGCGTACTAGGTACTGATTTGCGGGGGGGGTCCACTAGGTACGCAATGCGGGGTAATGTGAGTGCGTCACGAGCATGGCTCTGAGCTGATTTTATAGAGTGTGACGCTTGTCACACTCTTATGTATTATATACTCTTGGTATTACGTAAACCCCGGTTCATCTTTGCTTCATTTGCTTTGTGCTTTGCGCTTTTGTGATAACTTAACTTCTAATCACCAATCACGCGCTGGACTTTTACTTAGTTTACTTTTACTAGTTTCAAAAATAAAATTCATAATATATAAATGCTTAGTTTCAGCAGTCCAACAGTGAGTATAGATTCATTCCAGTGATTGATCTAAGCAGTTCCTACAATCAGAATCTGGTAAAAGTATTCGATCGATTGAGAGATTTGATTGCCAAAGACCTAATTAATGGAGTAATCCTTGGTCCAACTTGTCCAACAATTGGGGCTAATGACACTCTTACATTGGGAAAAGAGCCGATGTCAGCCTTGATCAAAAGCAATCACACAGAAGGAAAACATCGGCTGTACCTTGACGATTGGACTGTGCCAATGTTGCTGGTTCCCAATGCCACACTGGTACTGAAACTGAATAAACTAAAGCTTGTGCATATGTGTACTGTGTGCATGTGTGTGTGCGTGCGTGCGTGCGCGCGCGCGTGAGTGGATGTGATGTAAGTGAATATATGTTAGCTGAGTAGTGCGTGTACGACAGAGTTAAAATTTTAAATTTAATAAGACCAATTTAATCAACCAAACATCGCAATTTTAACACATACCAAAAGTGAAAAATTGTGTTACTTTTATAAGATGTCAGCTATGTTCAATTGTCGAGGCCCGAATACAAAACTCAATTCAAGCCAACCCTGTGACCAACATCCCTCTTCATTAAATCATATGAACATTTTTAGATTCAAAACGTTCTCATCAATGAATGCTCTAATCACAACAGAAGAGTTCTAGCTCGATCAAAGCTTTTTCGACTACCTCTGTGCTTTGCCTGTCTTAGAAGTTTTATAACGCTGCGAAAGACAGCTGCACCTGTCACAGGCGTTCGTCAGCTAGTGACACACTACGCCGAAGAGTATTCAAGCCACTTTGGACTATACCAAGAAATATTAGTCTGCGACACAGTACAAAGCCAGAACGTGTACTCTCTATGGCCAAAGTCACATATCAGGTACTGTGCACGAAAACACAGCAATAATTTGAGAAAATCTCGAGCTTGAACGTTTAGAATTAAAATTACGACTACAATTTCTGGCAGTAACCGTAACACTAACTGAAACACCTTAAACCATCAAAAATTACCGTTTTAGATTCCGCCAAAATCAGTTGTGCTGCTCATCGCCACTATGGATTCCAGAAGTTTATTTCCTGAAGCTTCCCAGGGTTTAATGAAGTTCTCCCTGGCATTATAACTCTTTCCAGGATTGTCATATTGTTTAGGTATGCTTATTTACAATATTACAAATCTAATCGCATGTCTTATATATATATATATATATATATATATATATATATATATATATATATATATATATATATGTATATGTATATATATATATGTATATATATATTTATTTAACTTAAAAAGATTATATATATATTTTATTTATATATATCAAGTTTTTGGGAGCATAGGTAACCAAGATAATGGCGCCCGCAATCAAAGCATATTGTTTGCCTTCATTGGCGGCGAGACCTTTGGAAATCTTGGCGCAAAAGGACTGATACAGAATCTTGCAGAAGGAATCGAACTGGCCACGGCTGATCCAGCTCGAAATGTTAGCATCAATCAAAGCCACATCAGCACAATACTGATTATCGGCACTGATTCGGTGAAAAACAGCTCACAGATGACACAAACTAGGGCAAAGCATCGCACAACTGCACCATTCCGCATCACTGGAGCCAACAAATTTGCAGAGCAATTGGCAAAGTTGGTTCATTTACCAATCTTACAACAGCCGCCTGACACTGTGGTAGCAAAACTGTTTCAAGAAAGATGGCCTCAAATAGTTCCAGGGATTACAACTTTACAGTTCCGTCAGAGCAGTTCTGTAGCAGACAGTATGGTGGATAATTCGTACAGATGGTATTATGCTCAGAGTTTGACAACAAAGGCTACAACATCGAATAGCAATTTAACAGAGACAATTGACATAATGTTATCAGCTCAGCTAGAACCGATGGTCAGAGGACTCTTCGATCTAATCAGTAACCTTAGCGGAATCAGAAAACCGTCCTTGGCAAATGTCCAACTGAATACACTGTAAGTAGGAATATCTCCTACTTACGAAAGTGTATTCAGTTGGACATTTGCCAGGATTCCGCTAGGTTACCTGATTGGAAATCGAGAGTCCTCTGACCATCGGACTGATAGCATTATGTCAATTATTAAATTGCTATTCGATGTTGTAGCCTTGTTAGATCAAACTCGGTACCATCTGTACAGTATCCACTACTGTCTGCTGTGCTCGACGAACAGTACTCCTGGAACTTGTTTGAGACCATCTTTTCAGTTTTGCCTACATTGTCGGAAAAATTGTTGCTGCGATGCTCTCCTGAAATTCGACGAGCTCAATGTGCAGATATTTCTCTAATTTTGTCATCTGTGGTATTTTCACCGAATCAGTGCTCCGTGAGCTCGGCAAATGTGCTGATGAGCAGATGCGTACCCTTGAAAATTTGAGTCAGCCGTGACGTTCGATTTTCTGCAAGATTCTGTATCGATCTCGCGTTCCAAGGTCTCGCCGCCAATGAGCAAACACAATATGCTGATTTGCGTCTCAAATGCCGATTTTCTCTTCAAAAACCCGATAAAATATATATAATCTTTTAAGAGATATAAATATATATATACATATATATATATACATATACATATATATATATATATATATATATATATATCTATGCCAGATATGTATATGCTGGTATGCATTCAAATTTGTAATATTCCAGCAAATAAGCAATATGACGTCTAGAAGTACCCAATGCCGAGTAGGGAAGCTTCGGGAAATGGAAACTTCTGGGTCCATAGTGTCGATGAGCAACTGTATTTTGGCGTCTAAAACCGTAATTTTGATGGTTTGTAGTGTTTCAGTTAGTGTTACGGTACTGCCAGAAATTGTAGTCTTGTACAATTCTAAACTTCAGCTCAGCTCCAAATTGTACTGTGTTTTCGTACAGTACTGATATTTTGACTTTTATTGTAGAAATTTTGCCGTTCAACTTTTGGCTCTTTTGTGTCATCAGTAACAATGTTTCTTGATATCAAAGTGGCGAATGCTCTTCGGCACGTAGTGTATATGTCATACGAGAGACGCCTTGTGACCGGGAGCAAACTTTGTCTTTTCGCAGCGACTGCCAAGCCGAGACGAAATTTTGGAAGGTAGTCGAAAAAGCGATCGAGCTAAATTTCTTGTTGTGATTAGAGCATTCGTTTTGAATCTAAAAATGTTCATATATTTAATGAAGAGGAATGTTGATTCTGGAATTGGTGTCGGGGCCTCGACAATTGAACATAACTGACATCTTATAAAAAGTAACACAATTTTTCACTTTTTGACATGTGTTAAAATTACTAGTTGATTAAATTGGTCTTATTAAATTTAAAGGTACAACTTTCTATCGTACACGCACTACCTCGGCTAACGCCTTGCACATCACACTCACGCGCGCGCACACATGCACACAGTACATATGCGCAAGCTGGACTATTCGAGTTTCGGTACCAGTGTGACGTGGAGAACCGGCAAACGTGGCACAGTCAATTTCGGTGGAGCACACGGCCGATGTTTTCGCTTCTTATTGTGTTGCTTTTGATCAAGCGGTCATTAGCCCCAATTGGACAGGACCCAACGAGACCCACTCAAATTACAGTGGGTCTTTGGCAGAATCTCTCAATCGATCGAATACTTTTGCAGATTCGGTAGAATTTCTTAGATCCTGGAATACTGTTGGACTGCTAGTAGCGAAATTTATATGTATGAATTTTATTTAAACTAATGCAAAAATAAACTAAGTAAAAAGTTAGCGTAATTATTGTTAAAAGTTATCACAAACAGAATTTTGTAATACCAAAAAATTATATAATACATAAGAGTGTGACAAGAGCGTCACACTCTATGTAATCAGCTCGAGCCATGCTCTGCGCACTAACGGCCCACCCCCCGCAATTGCGTACCTATGGTGGACCCACACACCAAATCAGGTACCTAGTACGCAATTGCACGTATGTTCGCTAAACTGCTGCAATATTCCATTTATCAGGACTCCCCCGCAAATGTGAGCCTATCATTCGATATTGAAAAGTAGGTCACATTTGCGGGGGGTCCCAATAAAATGGTGCAGCGTACTAGGTACTTGTTGGGAGTACGCAGTGAGAACTCTCGGCTAATAGTGTGACGCTGTGCCGCTTCTTGATATGTACTCTTATTATTTTCGTTTTGTTTTCTGTTTTGATTAATAATGGCAAGAAGGAGAAGCGTCACGCTCTATACAGTAAAAGCAAAAACGCTAACGGCAGACTCCCCCGATTGACCCCCGCTCACACCGCCCTATATCGGCACGGGGTCCCAGAAGGGGTCGTTCACTCCTTTATGGACCCCACGTTTTTGGGAGAGATATAAGCGATGGTAAGTTTAACACACAAACCCGTAACCGTAAGCCTTGACAGAAATTTATTGAGTTTCGGCGTGCGACATGGCACGAGCACTGACGCTTCACCATAGAGCGCGTGGTGTCGCTACTCTGTACTCTTGATAATAGTTAATTTTGAGCAAAAATTTTTTATCCGAAATTGAGATATTTTCCTGCGATACTTGGCACTGGCAACCTTGCATCTGTGCATTCAGAAACCGCTGACAAGACCCATTTGTCATTTATATTGAAAAGTTAAAACTTTTTAAGTAAAACTTTGAAAAATTTCAATTAAAATTTTATGAATAATGTAGTGAAGAGGTACTCATTTTCTGGAAGACAGTGAGAAGATGGCTGTACCTGTTAATAGTCAATAATTATATTGAGTTTTAATTTGTCAAAGTAGGAAGACGAAAAGCGAGAAATTTCGCTCATCTTTGTTGAAAACTAACAAATCGAACCTTTTTGTCGTTTGTGATATATATATCGATTAGTATAAATTGGTATTATGTACTATACAAAGTGCAACTCGATTCGATTCCCACTTTTGTCATGGTAAGATTTGATTTTGAATAATGACTGAATACATGCTCGACTTCTGGAACTCGCAGCTGTGAACAGTAAAAAGATACATACACAGCACTAAAGAGAACCAAAAATTATAGAGAACGAAAAGCGCACAATTTTGTTATATGTTGGGAGATCTAGAATCAAAATGCGCTGGGAATTCGGCAGTTAGTATACGACCATTCGAGGAGAATTTCGATTTTCCCTCGACAGTGTTGGAAGGAAGGAGGACTCGATTCGATGGGAATTGAAAATGGCGGGAAATTTCAGTGAAAATATTTTCAGAAATTTAAATATTAAACAGCCGGAAAAATGCGTCAGAGAGAGTAAAGATGTGCCAAATTTTGGAGACCCATTTCTACAAAGATATATAAAGAATCTGAAAAACTTGAAATTAAATCTTAGTGAAAATTACGAAAGATTCTGTGTGCTCGAATTAGAATTGTACTGTATTGAAGAGAACTGAAGAATCTAGGTATGCACGCGACATTGCCTGAAATCCTGGAACATGTTATTATTTTTTGATGAGATCTGCTGATCTGAAATTATAAAAAACTATCCAAAAAATTCGGCTGATATCTGATTTCCTGTGAAGTCAAGGAAGAAGAGACTTACTATTTTCATGCTTGTTATCATTTTGCATGGTCTCAGGCAACTTGAAACATTTTGACACTCAAAATTGATTTGACGTTCCTGTAGCTCTCAACCACTGAAAATTTATAAAAAACACTTGGGGGTTGAACCTTTAGTGGAAGTGTGGGAGGACGATTTAGGAGTTTGGAGCACCACCCCGACAAGCTCCTCTTCCATCACATGCTACTACGAGAGTTGCTTATTTTTAGCGGCTCCACATTTGATGACGCAAAATATTATTGTAGAAAATTTGTATTTTGCTATTACTTGGGTCTCGTAGAGAGAGTTTCACCATTCTGGCTTCGGTTTTCGCGTCGGTGATGAGCCGTCGGTGAGCGACCGGAGCCGATTCCAGCCAACGTACATGCAATTCGGACTCGGAATTGTGTTCCAAACCGAAAATATTTTTGTACTATATATTGCCGCCACTGTAGCAGTTAGCTTCTGTCATGCTCTTAAAATTTCTCTTGTAAACTAAAACCTGAGGAAATTGGTAATATTTTCCAAACCATCAAAAATTCATTGTAAAGGTGCTCGGCAACTTGACGGTAGGACAATTGATAATAAAGAAAGTCATCACACTATTGCAGATTCACAAGCAGTCTAACCCGACTTGGCGAACGAAGTCCCACTTGAAAGATTTTGGTGGATCTACAGTCAATTCAAATTTGCAAATTTTCAGCTTTTGCCGAAATTCAATATGGAATTTCAGAAATTTAAAGCTTTGATAAAATCGATAAAATTTGCTATGTGTAGAAAATCTTAAAACTTGATCTACAGTTTCAGTTGTATCAAAAAAACCCGCACACTAACCTGGTGATCTTTATTGTCTGTGACGTGTTGTCTGCAGTGCCGCGAATTTCCAGAACATTTCAGAGACGTGAACCTGACCTGTGACCGCAAGTTTTCTGAAATTGCCTTCAAAACCTGTTTATAGGCATTTTTATACTACAATTTTTAATTTTTAAAATTTAAAAATGCTGTTCTGACAAAAATAATTTCAGCAACTGCTTCATTATCAGAACTGCAGTTATATTTTTTTCAGCAAAAATGGATTTAAATTTGCCGTCACTCACAATTTATAGCCATGCAATTTTGAAATACTTGCAGTTTTCAACCCCAAAAAGCTTAAAACTTATATTTATATTGTGCAATAATTAATTTGGTGGGTGTGTAACTGTTTAGTAATATACTTTGAGCTTACAGAATAACTTTATAAATATAAAATTGACAGGTGTGGCCGAATCTGAATTTAGAATACTTTCTGAAATTTCGCGATTCTCTTTCAAAACTCTTAATGTTAAACAGAATTTGGACTCTTAATTTTCAAAACATAAACGCTATATATGTATATACTTAATTCCCTGAAAACGCCAATTAAATATCCGTAAATCTGCGTAAAAACAATGCAATGTAGCAATTTACAAAATTTATTCATTTTTTAAGTTCAATACTAGATAATTGGTATAACTTGTCGAAAACTGACCGATATTTTGCATTTTTCAAAAATTGGATACTAGCTAATCAAAAAGTAGATCAATATAATTCGAATTGAGTCGTTATCCATTGAGCGTCATGTTAAATCAGAATTTGTTCAAGTGAGCTTTTACTTCCGTATGTCCTAGTCACTAAGTTGTCTGTGTCTACAAAACGTCATAATATAGTACTGTGACTGTCGATAGTATTGATCACATTGCCAACTTCTGGTGATAATACCTGTTGTATTGAATGCAGCTAGACAATATGGTCAAGCAATTAAACTGCATTTACTAACTACATGTGTTGCTCCTTCCTCCCCAAAGGCCAGTTTCAGAAGCTTTTAGAGAAAAAAATGGTGAGAGGACGGTGAGGTCCAAGTCGGGGGGTCACCCTCAAGCGACTGCTACTGAGCTTCTCGCCGAAGTAGTCTAAAGTGGTGGAATCAGATGCCTCTGAACACAACTGTGTGGTCTTCTGCTCCTTGAACATTCTGATTAACCATCCTACATGGATTGGTTCTTTATATCGATTCCCAAACGCCACAGTGATCGAGCTACAAACCTTTGTCTTGTAAAATCGCCCATGGAAAATTGTTGATAGAGGTCTGTTATCATAGGGACTTCTCAGAATGGAAAAGAGTGGTATAATGGCTCTGGCTATAATTGGTTAGTATCATGCCTCGAGACCTGTAGAGTTAAAAATTTCTTTCTTTCACATGCGGCAAACAGATGACGAAACCATTTCTGCAGACTAGATTGAGTAAACTGCTGCCCTTGTGCTACACGGAGAGATATTTATGTCTTTTTTATTTAAGAATTCTCCAGGCAGTTGGCGACTGATTTGACGGAAAATTGTTGTAAACCTGATCTGGGTCGGTAATCAGGATTTATTCGAAATATTCGGCAAAACATTATCAGTCGAAGATCATAATATGCAAACTCAAATGCTTCTGCGGAGAGATGAGATTTTTCGTCAATGCAAGTCTAACCAACGGTAGATTTTAGTTTGGTATATTTCACGAAAACTGGAATATTACCATTATTTCTTATACCTAACTGAAAAAAATCTATGCACCTTTAATCCCCCCCCCCCCCCCCCCCCCCTGGTGCACATTTAGTACTGTAAATATAAATGATACGAGTTAAAATTCGTATTATCGGCACCCTTGTATATAGAAATTCAAAAAATAATTGAGAATACTCAGAATGGAGTGTCGAGTTATGAACTGTTTTACAATATTTAAATAGTCAAGCGTCGTACTTAGCATTCTTTCAGAAAATGATATTTGCAGGTATATTAGGGTTATTACATCTGTTATAAATTGATTTGGCTCGAAAATTTTCCATCTATTTTCAACACATACTTTTGCCAAAAAATTTCTTTATATTTTGCAATTTCTATAACATTTTTTTGCAATCTCATAATTTTCAAACGATCACTGCTGACACTAGCTGTTACGGGAAACTTGTTGTAATTGTTCGAATTTAGGCCAATGAGAACAAAATTAACATACAAGTAAATAATAAAATTCTGCTTAACAATTTTGGCGAAATAAATTTGAAAACTTCAAGTTATTTAAGTGGTTAGAGTGTCCCGCCTTGTGCTGTTAAACCACTTTTAAAAATTACATTTTACTTTTACAATATGAAATAAAATAAAATAACAACTGTTGTGAACGTCGGAGCACCGCAAATTTTAGGAAATTAAACTTGAAATTTTAGAAATGTGTGTACAAACTGACTTTGTCTGTGCACATTGAAAACGCGACAAACCCCAACCCAATATTGCCTAAATAATACAATAATAATCCGGGAAAATTCAGAATTCATTGTTTATTTACAGAAAATCTAAAATTCTTGGTTTTTTGCCCAGAGTACAATGCAATCTCAATTTCAGACTTGCGATCTAGGCTTCTGTGATCCGGCTTCATTTTGCTCCTGTAGGATTTCACGAGTAACCCATATTCAGGATTCCAGGATTTTGGGGCCGAGATTTCGCTCTCTACCAACAAGATGAATCGTAATGAGCTGGTCCGTGAGTACATTTTTGTGATGCCCCAGCAAGAAAAATGTGCAGCCGGGACTGCTACTTCGTCGTGGAGAACAAAAATTGGACGAAAAACAAAAATTTCCCAGATTTTCAGCGATGATCCAGTCTCAGGTTTCAGATTTTCAGACTCTCGAGTTACCGGCTGGCACT